>JANAVB010043418.1:16978571-17165082 GCA_029216955.1 Iris pallida | reverse complement strand
TTTTTTTTTTTTTCCCCTGGCTGATCTAGCTAGACGTTTAGTAAGTGTAAATATTGAAGATTTTCTGACAATGACGGAGTTTCCTCTGAACCCTTCAATGAGGATCTACGACGACTTTAAATATTTTTGTATGACATATTTTTTTGTTTTTGTGGTAATGGCATCGATCACGTACGCAGTTGTTCTCAACTGTTCACGAGCACTCTAATCTTGTGCACTACCGTTACTATGTGGACACGTCATGTTGGATGACTATTGACGTGTCGAGCGCTCGCACGTTTAAGGACACTCCAGTTGCACTATATCGTGATGCGAAATATGTAGAGATTGTGACTGACTAATAATGGACGTCCAAATCATATCCTGATCGCCTAATTTCGCAACAAAGATGCTAACATTCTTAATAGCCAAATTATAATATTAATTGTGAGAGAATTTGCTATGTGCTACTGTGAATTCCTTAGGCTAGTTCAAATATTCTAGGTTATTAAGTCGAATCCAGTAAAGACAAATAGGTTTACAGAACCAACAGTGTCACATTTTTATCAATTCTTTCTTACCTTAGATTTTTTTTTTTTATCAATTTTCTTTCAGGTATTTGAAAAGAAACAAAAATTAGAAGGAGAAAGTGAATAATTGGATGTGAGAAAATAATCCATAGGATGAGTAGATAAATTTATTTTTTCCCTTTTTTTTTCCTTTGCGATTTTTTTTTTTTTTTTTTCTTTTTGCATCGAAATAAATGATTTTTTTCTCAAGGTCGAGACCTTGCTTAGAGTAGGAATGATAGTGGGCTATGACTGGTCCAATGAGAAGCCCGACACAGTCGTAGTTCTGATTGTGCAAGGAACTAGGTCCGTTGCAATTTTTGGCCCAATTTATCTTTGGGCCGGATTTAATAATAGCCCTAATATAGGACGGCTACCTAACCCAAGAAATATAGATGAATTGGATTTCTAGAACAAAATACAGAAGTAAAGAAATGAAGTAGCACACTCAGAGTATGTGTGGTGATGGAAAGGTAACTGGATTGGTAAGCAAAATTATATAGTCGAAAATTTAGATTTACCAATCATATTCTCAGAAACAAAATTTACTGAAAAATTAGTCGAAAAATGAAAGTGAAGCAATCTTCTAATCATCTATTCCAAGGCTTTGATTAGCAATTTTCGACTCCGCGCGAGTCGGTTAGGTAGCAATTCTCGCATTATAGCTTAGAGAGATAAGAACAAAGCAGAGCCGGCCCTGAGTTGATGGGGGCCCAAGGCGAAACTTTCAAAATGGACCCCCTATACATAATGTAAAAAAAATATAATGTAACAAAAACTTGCTTCCACCAACATTTGAACCAAGGACCTCTAAGCAAAATCTGACATTAAAACCACTACACTACAATGTTTTTATGTTAAGAAGAGCACATGATAAGTACTAGTCCTCTGTAGATAGATCCATGTTGGTCCCTTTCATCGGAGGGCCCTGAGCCGTCGTCCGGTCTGCCCTGAGCCAGGGCCGTCCCTGGAACAAAGTAAGAAGAGTACAGATAGAGAGCGGATTGAGGCCTACAAACCCACTGCCACCCGTATTTTAGTATTGCTGAAAGTGCTTAATATGAATTTTTTTTCAACATGAAATTGTTTTTATGATGTCATGTCCTATTATGTCATTTTTACCTGTGCTACTCGATTTGCGTGCTCTAATCGAGTGAAGTCACTTATCTTACTTCTAATATTGTTGAGGATTCAACAGAATGGTCTCAAGGAAGGATAACGGTCTTCCTCTGTATCAAGCCAACTCTAATTGCATCTAATTAAATACAAAAATAGGGCTAATTAGTATTTAGACGCCGAATTTTATACTAACTTAGAGTTTGTAACTATCTAGAAATCATATTGCTATTTTTGGAAATTAGTGCTCTTATTTTTTGAATTCATAAAAAAAAAATTCTAAAATTTATTTGTGAATTTATTGTTATTTACTAATTCTAATTATTATTATTAATAATTAGTGAACTTTTAATTGTAGGATTAATACTATTATTAATCTAATTCTTGTTAGCCTACCAAGTCTTGGACTTGGATTATGGGCTAGCCTAATCTATTTAGCCTACCAAGCATTAGGCATGGATTGTGGGTCTATGGCTTTCCAAGCCTTGGGCTTTGGATGCATAATTATTAATTAGCTATATTATTTAGTAATTAGTTAGTGGTTAGCTATAGTTAGTTAGTGGTTTCCACTATTGTCTCTATATCTATTACAAATTACATTAGTGTCATCATGGCGTGTGGAACACTCCTTTTTTTCTATTCAAATGTTGAGAACTCTCTAATATTTTATTCACAATACTCATACTATATCCAGCAACAACCACTGTCAACCGTCGCTCTGCTGCGTCGCCGCCGTAATCCGTCGGCCGGACTCCGACGAAGTGTTGCCTTCTCCTCCTCGCCGTCTCTTCCATGTTTCCTTCCTCCTCCTCGACCAGCCTCCCTGACCAACGCCCAGCCACCGGCAACCTCCCGCCACCCCTCCACAAAAAACTTTTCACCACCACCACACACCACCGAGCTACCACCACACCCACCCCACCAAGTCTCCTCCGACACCCAAATCTCTCCGGCCTCCCACTTGCAAACGGAATGGTCTAAAGAAAGAAAACAAGGAAGGATACAGCCTTCCATCTGTAGCAAGTCAACTCTAAGACCATCTCCAATTGTGATTTCTAAAATTGAGTTCTTATCCTACTGACATTGTACTTTAAGGAGATTTCTATCCTAGTTGGAAGAGTTTCTACATAAAATTGTAGACATACAAAAATGCTTTCCAATGGTTCTCCATTTCTATCCTATGTGTCACATAGTAAAAGAACTAATTTAATGGTGTGGGCCCAATAATAATTATCATGAGAGATAGAGAATTTCTATGAGAGTTTTCTACATGTAGAAACCCTCTTAGAGCATCTCCAACCCTATTGTCTTGTTTTGTGTGTGTGAATCCTATGTGGCATGGGACACAAGACAATGTCTTGTATAGGTGGCAAAAATATATTCACAAATGACAATGAGTTTAAAAAGGTCCTCCAATGCAAAAGTATTGAGAAGACAATACAAATTAATTTTTTACAACTTCCAAGACAACTTTTACTCTTCTACTTCTTTTTATAAATATTTTTATTCACAAATGATGATGTGGACACAAAGACATTGTGAAGTGCATTGTCTAGATCTAGACAACCAACTTCACATTGTCTTTGCCATGTCATTGCCATGTCAACTCCACATTTTTTTCACATTTGCATTGGAGAAGTACTTTTGGAAAAAATGGTTGTCATTCCTATGTGGCAACCATTTTTTTCAAACTCACAGTAGGGTTGGAGATGCTCTTAGAAAGTTTCCATCCTACATCATTGCCACCTAGGATAGAAATGGTGATAGAAATCACCATTGGGAGAAGTTTTTTCTAAAATGGATTTCTTCTATAGAAATAGGGGAAGATAGAAACCCCCATGGAGATGGTCTAATTGCATTCTAATTAAATAAAAAAAATAAGGGCTAAAGCATTTAGATCCAGAAATTTATACTAGCTTAGAGTTTAAGCCATGACATATCCAATTTAAAAGTTTAGACCATGGAGTTTTATTTCCTTTTTTTCTGTTATAATCTTCGTTCCAATTGTATTAGTTGTTTCCTTTGTACTCATGTTTAGGGTATATTGGAAAAAGGGAAACCAAAAATACAATTTTAAGGTCCAAACTTTCTCAATTGGAAATACCAGGGCTAAAACTCTAAATTGATATAAAATCCAAAATTTAAATGCTAATTAGCCAAAAAAAATAGTCTTTAATTAGACCAATATAATTCATATCTAAGAGCAACAATAGTAAAGCCCATCCCAATTTTATATTGTAGATTCAAAATGTAAGTGTTTTGAAGAAGAGTAAAGTTCAATTGGAGTTCCATGATGGTCTCGTCCCAGCCACATGAGCTATAGCTTGGATCTCATATTTTTTACATTCAGAATGTAGGAACTCATCTTGTAGAATAATAAGATTCAATTTGGAACCTCAATTTCAAGATTCTAGATTTATATTACTTTTTGGGAAAAAAAAAATGATACATTAGTCTATATCCATTCATCTTATTTGAATCTCAAGATCTATTTATTTAATACTCTCGTACAAAATCAACCTATTATATATTTATTTTTATTATAAGTTGGGATACTGTTGATGATGCTCTAAATAAGTAGGAAAGTATTTAACTAATTAATAAGGGGTAAAGTGCAACTAAACTTCCCTTAGATGTTACGAAAATGCAATTAAAGACTCCATGATTCGAAAAATCCAAAAATGTTACAAAAATGCTCAAACACCCTCCCCGCCGTTAAAATCGTCTAAAAAGACGATTTTGCCCCCTCCCTCACTCTTCCCCCCCCCCCCCCCCCCCCCCCCCCCTCTCTCTCTCTCCGGTGGTGGGGGCGGACGCTCGCCGGCGGAGGGAGGAGGGTGGGGGGAGGGGAGCTCGCCGGCGGAGGGAGGAGGGGGGTGGGGTCGGGGGAGGAGGGGGGGGGGGGGGGGGGGGGGGGTCGGGGGGGGAGGGGGCCGGCGAAGGGCTGGCCGGTGGAGGAGGGAGGGGGAGAGGGGGCTGGTAGGAAATAGGAGAGGGGGTAGTATTTAGGTATTTTTTTAATTTTTTTTTTGAAAGTTAACAGCCATTTAATAGCAAAATAGACCGGTAGGGGGTAAATCGCTCGTGCGGGCGAACTAAGGGGGACCAAACTGTATTTTTGGCCTAAGGAGTCTTATTTTGCGATCAAGACAACTCTAGGGAGGATTTAAAGGCACTTTACCCATTAATAAGTGGCCAAAGACATTTTTGGTATAAAAAAAACTATGCATCTCAAGTATATAAAAAAACTAATTAATCAATAAGAGTGTATTTAATTATAGTTTAATCAAAGAATAAAGAAAGAATCAGAGGCCAAATAGAGAGGAAGTTCTAGTAGTGTCCCTTCCTCCACTCGAAGAGCTTCTCTCTCCCCCAAATTTCTCCGACTATAAATCTACCCCCTCTCAAAACCCTAATTTCTCTAATCGATCGTCATGGCGCAACTACTCGGAGTTCAGGTTATTCTTCTTCTTCGACTCTTCACTTTCTCATTCCAATTCCTCCTCATTCGCTTCTTGCTCTGATCAGTACTGATTCGAGTCGATCTTGTTTGTTCAGGCCTCTCTGGCTGTTCCTTTTGGACCCGATTCGTCGATAAGGAGGTGGAGATTGAAGGTACTGCGAAAAAAGTTGATTTTTTTTTCTTCTTCTTATTTAACTAATTTGTAGTTGTGTGTGATGGAAAGTTGAAATCTTTTTGGTTTCTAACCCCTATTTTAGATCAAATTTGGAGGAAATTGGAAGTTGGTATTGAGATTTAGATTTTGTACGAGTACATAGCTAAAGAAGCGGCAATTTAACTTTTCTTATAGAAAAGCCAAAAGTCGTTGGCCACTTTGAATGTTTTATAATGAATAAATAAATAATAGTTTAATGGTTAATTAAGCTTAATTAGTACTATGCATTAGTTCAAAATATTGATTAACTAACCGAAAATTAGTATAACAACGAAAACATCGACGCCTTTTTTTTGGGGTCGGCTATCTGAATCGTTTTGATTCCATTCAACTCAGTTAATGGCCAGGGAAACTGACGCTAGTACGATGACCGGTATAAATTGGTCATCTGGCTGCACTAAGGACACGAGTGGTAGTGGACTAGCAGTAGGGAACTAGGAATATACACTATTGTGTTAATCATGACAATTATAGTTCCACCACCCTAAGGCTGTGTTTGTGTTGACGGAAAGTGACGGAAAGGAAAAGAACATAATAGTGTTTCATGTACTGGGATGCCAAGTACACAGGATCAAGTTTATTTACGTTTCTTTTCCATCACTTTCTTAGCAAACACAAGCCTAAATGGAGGCACGACACACCATGGTGGATAACCTTCTTTTGGTCACCAAATGGAAGAACATGATTTAAACGTCAAATTTAAGGAAGTTCTCTGTAATATACTCTCCATCCTTGTTGACTGCCTCTTTATCCTAATGAGTGTCATGCATTATGGAGAAGTTATTTTAAGGATCCGGGTCTGTTTGGGAAGAATTGTTGAAAGTTGAAACTTTCTAGCTAAGGTGTAATATCAAAGTTATAAATTTGAAGCATCAAGAGTTCATATAAACTGTTCATTACACTAGTCAAAGTTTTTAGCTTTTCTTTTTCTTACCAATAACCCTAAAGTTGGCCCAATTATAAAAATTCTCTTTTTTCATATTTAATTATTTGATATGTATCAAGACTTAGTTGTCGAAATTTTCGAAATAGGGGATTTGTTTTATTGCAGCTGCTGGTGTTCTAGTTTAATAATAACGACTCAACCTTAGAAATGAACTTTCAAATGCTTAAAGTAATATGTAAATGTATACACAATGGCTAATGTCATAACTTATGTTTGTTTGTATACTTACTCAGTGAGTAAGGTGACGGAAGATATATCAAGGAAAAGAGATAACCGTAAACCAATTTGGCTTTTTGCGTGCAAGTTGGTCGCTAAATCTATGTATTTCTTAAACAATTAATAGAAAGATTTGGAGGTTCTCCATTAATCTTCTTGGTGACTAGGAAAGGTAATAATAAACATCATGCTATATACTTTGGAAAAATTTAACTACTAGATGTTAACGAGAACTGTGTAATATCATTAGTGACTTCTATGGAAAAAGCAATCACATTGCTTTAATTCATCAACATGAAGAACATTGTCTGGACTGACTGACTTCTTGAAAGATCTTAATAGATGGATGTCCTGCTTTGGAAAGCAATCCAGGCATCTTTTAGCTTATTACTTCTTGTCCATGTTCTATCTACAACCCTTTTTACAGTTTACCAAATAGCAATTTATATGTTACTATAAGATATAATAACTGTTAAACTCCTATGTTTGAGTTGAAAGTTTCAAAACCTTAGCAAACAGATGTTAACTGTAACGTGAAGGCTTTTAATCCATTAGTCTTTTAAAATCCTAGAGATGAGTTGAAAAGTGGTTAATATTGAAGCTGGGAAGCACAAACTTCAACAAGTCGTGTCACATCTGTGTTGGACTCATAGTCGACATGACATAAACACAACTGCACTAGCTACTATGGTACCCAAAAATGGGTACCCTGTCCGTGTTGTTGTGTCATATTATCATATTATGTTGTATTTATGTCCATGTGACATAATATTGAAGCCTTCAGAAACAGATGCTAGCTGTAATGCCTAGGCTTATAGTTCCTCTCTATAAGCTTTAGTAATAAAAGATACAGTTTCTCTTACTTAAAAGGAACAAGCACACAGGTTTTCCCTTGCTTGAATAGTTATAATAGGGAGTCCTAGTGGGTCTGATACGCTATCACCACCCTCCCTGATGAGTCTATAAACAAGTCCAAGCTTGGTGTCTGCTTATATTGAGCTGTCCAATCTCTTCCTTTGGCAGATTTAGTTGTGATCCTCTTTGGCCAGCCCAGATTGGGAACAATCTCCGTATGCTAAGACCAGTACAAATACAAGTGAATAACAGAATTGTTAATCAGGTATGGATGGTTCCAATGTAATTTGATGATAAAATGGACTGCACTATCAGATGGATTCCTAATAGGAAAAAATTCATCATCTAGAAATAATGGTGAAACAGCAATTAGTCACTTTTAAGCATCTTAAAGCATTTTTTTCCTGGAGGAAAATGTGACAAAAACATTCAAGTTAAATGTAATGTCAAGGTGCTATATATTATGAACGATTGTCATATGCACTTGATTCTGGACCTATTTCAATGGTGTATCATGTCCAGCAGTTTCAGCCATATACAAAGACTGCTAAACATTTTTTTGTATCTAGTTTTATCCATTTTAATCAAGGGGTCAAATTAAAATCTGATCATACCGCTGCTGTCCGTTTCTTATCCCATTTTTGAGACTGGGTTGCTAGAGTCCTGCCCATTGGGCACTGCTCTTAGAGTAAAGGTGTACAGGTGTACACATGCATTTTTTCGTAGAGAATTTTTGTTTCTCTGATGGGCAGTTATTTGTTGGTAATGAGTAATTTAAAAGATGGTAACTACAATTAAGGATGGGTATTGAGTGCATGGTGACTTCGATGAAACAAACAAATCAATGCTGCCTCAAAATACTGTGTAATTAAGTGCCCTTGTTTGCACTGGAATATCAAATAAGTAACCTTAGTAAGATCAACACCATGTCCCCTATTGAATGTCAAATGATACTCATCTCAATGGACTAGGATTTGTTGATCCTTTTCCCCTTCTATACTAAATTTTTCAAGCATTTTTATGGATGATTCTTACAATAATCCTCACTTTTCTGACATCCAGATTCACAATAATCAATGTGTCCGCAACAAATTATGGGCAACCTTCCCGTCTTCAGACTTGAAATCCAGAAGTCCACATGCAGAATTCCGGTCGAAGATATCATGCATGTCTGTACAACAAGTCAGCAGAAATAAAGTTGCGGTCAATCCCTTATCACTGGAAGATGCTAATGAACCTCCTATCCACCTGTTCAAGCCCAAGGAACCTTACACGGCAACTATTGTTTCAGTGGAGAGGTTGTTGGACCTAAAGCTCCTGGAGAGACATGCCATATTGTAATTGACCATGGAGGCAACGTCCCCTATTGGGAAGGACAGAGTTATGGAATAATCCCTCCCGTAAGTATATATCATTTTTCTGGACATCTCTCTATAAGATGACTGTTTAAAATTGACTTTTTTTTTTAATTTTTGAAATTAAAAATTGACTTTTCTTAATTGTTTAGTACACACTTCTTATCCATACCATTTTGATGTGTCCCAAACTTGCCAAAATAAGCAACAACAGTATTGTTGTCATTTTGGAACTTCTGTTCGCAAACAGTTCTCCAAACAGTTAATCTAACTATCCAAACATTTCGGAGCCATTAAGTCCTAATTTTAACCTTTAACCCTCATAGTGTAATGTAGACTGAATGATGCTTTACATCACATAAGAAATGTGAAATTACAATTTTCAATTTTTATCATATTTTTTTTATTAATTTTGTTTTCTGAAACAAAGAACTTCAAAACTCTGACCCAAAAATTGTCCAAACCATCAATACTGATATACTCGTAAAATGGTCCAAAACCAATTCTGATACCGAAACTACCATAACTTGCCCTTGAAAGAATCTTCAAGGGCAATTCCGACACTGAAACCAATTCCGATACTTAACCTACATAACTTCATAAAGAAAAGACCTAAAAGGACGTAAAGATGATAGCCTTATGCATCATTATGGAAAATAAGGATTCGGACAACCGACCCCAAAATCCTTCATTACGGTGTTGTTTGAAAAGTTTGGTATAAACACACAATTCAAAAGGAACATGCAAGGAGATGGGAATGTGTAACATATAATTTTAGTCTTACATATGTAATATTCACATATACCAACATGACTGCATGTACATGTACCATGGGCAGCATATATATACATGTGTGAATTGCTCACATTCACACACACACACACGCATGATTACATATACTTTTGTGTATCTCTGCATACACAAGAGATGTAACCATGTGGTTGCATATGCACGTTCGCATGGCATGTTTTTGCAGGTTTCTATGTACATGCTTATGATGTTTGATTCAACACGTTTCTGTTTTTTTAGTGCATTTTAACTATGAGGTATTATTTGTAACCTCATCAATTAGCATATCAGCCAATTCAAGGAAGAAAACACATACTTCATATGTGCGAAACACTTTTAACTATCTAGATCATTTAACTATGATATGTAGGACACTTGTCCTTGCTTTGATTTGGCATGCCCATCCGTCTCCATCTCAAAAAAAACTCAACAACATTCATGTCAAATATGTGTATATTTACAATGATACACAATATAAGTGTCCATTTGTGTCTAGAATTTGGAGGGTTGGTGTGTCGAAGTCCTGTGTCCGGTGAAAGTGTGACACCAATGTCCTTATCAACTAATCATAGCATTTAATTGAAGAAGTGCTGTTTCCCTTGATTTGAAGGAAATTTTAGTCCTGCTAAGGCTGGGTATGGGATTGCTTATCATGGCGGCAGCTGCTTATTTTTTGAGAAGCAGTTCTGAAAGCTGTTTGGTAACAACTGCTTATCAAAAAATTTGGTAAGCCCGTTCAATTTTGGGGAAGCTTTTGCAAGCAGTGGAGAGGCTGCGCACAAAATTTGCTTCTGCTGCCACTGTTTGGAAAGCAGCGGAAATCCCAATCCAGGCCTAATTTGTTTCTATCCAGTTACCTGGCCTATGCATCTCACAGTATTTATAACTACTACAATGACTATCAGACATGTAAATATCAAATAGTATAAAGTACCTGAGCTACTGTCAGTAAATTTTAAGTCATATAAACTACCTGAGCTGAGGATAATTTTCTCAGCAAAATTTTTTGTTATAACAAAGTCGAGAGAAAAGCAGTTGAGTGCAAGTGGAATGCTGGTGTATGCATATGTAAATAGCAAGAACTTCTCAATTGCAGTTGTCATGGCTAAGGTGTTCTTCCACACAATGTAATTATTATTATTATTTAATTCCATATAATGTATCTGTTAGATTATTTGAAATGCATAGTTTCTTTTGACAATACAACGACGATGACGAAGCCTGTATCCCATATTGGGTCCGTTGTTTGAATCCATTTCTTCCATTTGGCTCTGTTAAGTGCCTTGTTCTCTGTAACACTAACAAAAACCATATTCTTCTGTAAGACTTCAAACCATCAAACCATGTTCATATACGACAACCTCTATAGTCCTGCGGCTCCATTAACTACTATATTATCGCTTCTCCTTACGGGAACATCTATTTGTTTGCGTTACACTTGTCCAAACCACCTAAAGACTATTTTCTCTCATCTTGTCCATAATTGGCGCCACCACCAACTTTTCACAAATACACTCATTTTTTTATCCTATCCTCGAATGTGTTGCCACTCATCCATCTTGGATTCTCATTTCGGCTACACTAAATTTCTGGAGATGTTTCTTTTGCAATGTGATTTCTTTTTTACGTTTTCTTGTATATATGTCCTCTACTTTCATTTTCATATATGCAGGGTGAAAATCCAAAAAAACCAGGGGCCCCACACAATGTCCGATTGTACTCTATTGCATCAACCAGATATGGTGATTCATTTGATGGCAAGACAGCAAGTTTATGTGTCCGTCGTGCTGTTTTTATGATCCAGAGACCGGCAAGGAGGATCCCTCGAAGAACGGTGTATGCAGTAACTTTCTTTGTGATTCAAAACCTGGAGATAAGGTGCAAGTCACAGGTAAAACTAATGTCTCTGAAAAACTTAATAAAATTGTTTTAAATCTTTGCTAACAGAAGGTTTAACTCAATGTAGATCTTAGCACTTCCTGTGAGTACTGATATAAAGAACTGATTTTATATTATATTATTTAACTAAGCAAGATTCCAATGTATATCGGTTCCTAGAATTAGAGACATACTTCTGTTTTCACCTTGCTGTTTGCTCACAAGAGTCTCACAAATAATCATGTATTTTAGTAATAGCCAAGGTAGTTTAATGTATTGTCTATCCCTTCCTTGCATGCAAGAAAGAAAGGGGGAAAGACGAGGATACTTTTGGAGGCTTCAAGATTGTCACGACCCGATCCCAAGATACTGGGTCCAGTCAGATCATGTTCAGCCTGCACTGTTGTGAGACGGCGACAGTAAGTTGTATCAAGCAGTAGTAACTGAAGCACAACATTCTAAGCTACAGAAAATAAAACTTTATTTAAAACATTCAATTAAAAACTAGATGTCTATCTGGAACAACACACAAGTAGAGAAGTGTTAAGTTATTACAACTTGTTCTTTTATTACAACATTAAAAGAAACTAAAACAGTAAGGTACGACTAGAACTCCTGGGCTCCCTGTCCGGGTTGAACTCTCCTCGGAATCCAAGTCGGGTCCATAGTAAGAACTAAAAGCAAACCCTTGTCATCGCAGTCACCTAAAAATGTTGATCTCCACTCAGGAGGGAAGCAAGACCATATATATCCATTCCAGCATTTTAATAAAATAACTAAAGATGCAAGAAACAATTTTTAGAACATAATTTATCTTTCTAAATAATAATAAAGAATCAGTGAAACAGTAAATTTCAGGAAATAATAATGATGCAATCTACAACTAGCAATAGTGTTTTGAGTGTGTAACATCCCGTGACCGGCTGGGGATGGAGGCAATATGTGTTCTAGTGAACACGGTTCGGCTTCAGCCCAAGTGAAGTGGGGCTTCAACTATCCACAATGAAGCAATAAGGGGACTTTGACACTATTCCTCAATCCCAAGTCAATGAGTCAATCAAGCAATCAATTGGATCCGAGCGGGGTCTCGTGAGTCAAGTGTCGATACAATGTTTCTAATGATGTAATGTATTTAATTATCAACTAAAATACAAGTTTGGAATAAATAAAACTTGTCTTGGTTTCTGGTGCTGTAGGTGACGATGGAAAAATATTCAAACTAAAGTCCGGAACTGAACCCTACATTTAGTGAAACATGACTTAGTTGCCAGTCTAAGGTTTTGCTATAATTCTAATTAATCAATTATTAAATATAATAATAGTCTAGACTAAAATCACTAAAATTATACTAAAACCTTTACTTAATTATAAATATTTTTAGAGAACCTCTAAATGAGAATGTAGGAAAAATACGTTTTTAGTGAATAAATAAAACTTGCCATTTCTTAAATGGAAATATTCATTAATTTAATTAATAATAAGTTCGTGCCAAAATTAGTATTTATTTGTGAATATGAAAATAATTGATGCAGAATACTATTTTAATATTTTATGTAATATCCGTAATTAGCAACTACTGAATAAAACAATCTTTTTAAATAAAACTATTTATTTAATAACGTGAGAATTACTATTTTTATTTAAAAATAATTATTAAACAAGTTTTTATTTTAATAAATAGAACTAATACTTTAGTTAGGTTACTTACACACAAAAATGCCCTTTTTGGTATGAAAATATTTTTGAAACTAAATATTTTATTTACGTAGAAATACCGTAACATATTTAATAAACACTTTTAAGTCTAAAATATCATGATTATTACGATAATTATTTATTTAATAATAATTTTATTTTTAATAATTACAAAGGACAGTAATTAAATATTATTCTAAAATTATATTCTAATAAGACAACAGTAATATTAACTACTAATTTAACCATTTTACATGAAACATTTATTTTAATTAAATTATAAATAGTCTAACAATTTTTACGATGGCCCAATAATTACTAGCAATTCTAATAATTAATTAACCGTTAATTACCATCTAATTAATTAGTTACATTAACATAAATAATTAACATAATTGGGAAATTAATTATCCCAAAGTTGACAGAGCTTTATTATGTTAACTTTGGTCGGACAGGATTACGGGTTTCTGCCTAATTCCTATTCTGGAAATAGAATGGGTTTCTGACAGAACCTCATAAAGCTGATGAAGGAGAACCGAGGGGAGGCCTCGGACTCGGATCGGCGTACGAAGGTGCCGGAACGCCGGAAAAGTGCCGCACAAGGGCGGAGGTCGCCGAAAGGCGAACATGTGGGGCGCGGGGGGGGGGGGGGGGTGGGGGGGGCGGGCGCAGGGAGCGTCGGGGACACCGGGTTCGGGTGCGCGGGTGATGGCCTTGAGGTGCTCGTGGAGCGGGGTGGAATGAGGAGCGTGGTGGCGCGATTGGTTCGGGAAATGGTGGAGTAAGGAGGGAGATATGTGAAGGTTTGTGAAAATTTTTGTGAGGGAGAAATGGTTCTGGAGAAAATGTTCTGAGTTTCTGAGTTTGTGCGTGAGAGAAGAGCGGTAGGATAAAGGAGCTGGTAGTGGAGGAGTGCGGTGCGGTTAGTAGGAGTCGGTGGAGTTAGATAAGGGGTAATGGGTTTAGTTGAATGGGTTGATGGGTAGATGAGTTTGGATAGGGAATGAACTTGGATAGAAAAAGGCTTTAAATAATTAGCTAAATAATTCTAATACCTAGCTAAATCAATCAATTAATAATTAACATTTACAATCAATCGATTAATTAATCTTGTATAACTAAAATTTTTTTCCTATTTAACCGACTATATATATATATATATATATATATATATATATATATATAATATATATATAATAATAATAATAATAATAATAATAATAATAATAATAATAATTCTCCCAATTTAATTAAAACCAAAATTTGGGTTTTACAAAGATCTTCCTACAATGGGGAAATCTGAAGCCTGAACTGTCACAGTTCACAAGTAAGATTAGTTTAGCATTCACCTTGGCAGTTTTAGGTGCTTCAGTTAAAGAGAAAAATACTGGTGAACATTTAATGTTCCTGAAACTACCCAATTCATGAATTATTCATTCAACTGTTGGTTTAGGAACCTAGCAGACAAGACATGCACTGCTTTCTCTTCCCTAATAATACATCTTACCAGTTATAGCATGCTTATCCCCTCTTGCCATGTTAAAGTGATATAATACTCTGCACCAATGACTTTCTTAAGGTTATGATCATAATCCATTTGGACCTTTCTAGAGATTTTTTTGAATGACCTAACTAAACAGTACCTAATTCATCGTGTTCTCGAATGAAATTGCAGGTCCCTCTGGCAAAGTTATGCTATTACCGGAGGATGACCCAAAAGCCACTCATATCATGATTGCCACAGGGACGGGGGTTGCTCCTTACCGTGGCTACCTCCGCCGAATGTTCATGGAAGACATCCCCACCTACCATTTTAATGGCCTTGCTTGGCTATTCCTTGGGGTGGCGAACACCGATAGCCTTCTTTACGATGACGAGTTCTCTAGTTACCTTGACAAATACCCTGACAACTTCAGGTTTCTGGAAATTTGCTTTCCAATCTCCATCTCATGTTTTGTTGCACTTGACTATATTAACCAAAGTTACTGCACCTTACGTGGAAAACTTTGCCAGGTATGACAGAGCCCTCAGCAGAGAGCAGAAGAACAGAAATGGAGGCAAGATGTATGTTCAGGACAAGATTGAGGAATACAGCGACGAAATCTTCAAGCTCTTGGACAAAGGAGCACACATATATTTCTGCGGGTTGAGGGGGATGATGCCTGGGATTCAGGAGACGTTGAAGAGGGTTGCAGAGGAGAGGGGGGAGAGTTGGGATGAGAAGCTCTCCCAGCTTAAGAAGAACAAGCAGTGGCATGTTGAAGTTTACTAGATAAGGCTTGTGAGTTGGTTGATAGTCAGCTGTTGTGTGGCTGCAGACGAACCACAACACTGGCAGAGGGCATCTATGTAACATTTGTTGCTCCATTTCTCATTACTCCGCCATTTGCAGGCGGGCTTATCAATTGGCATTCGATCTCAGGAGATTTTACAATAGATTCTGTTTAGGAACTAATGCTTCCAATAATCTCATAAATAACCAGCTTCCCACTAGGGAAATGGATCATTGTTTGCAGTCGATTTTTGTTAGGAAGGTACTCATCTGCATTGATGTATACACTATTTATCCCCTCTTGTTGCTTATGTTGGAAAGTTATGTATGGTCTATATTACAATTTGTTCTCTTCCTTCCAATGAACTCCATGGATTAGTTTTATATCAGTGTCCATGCTTCTAGCAGCAAGAATCAATCAGTTATTTTGCTTGCTCGTCTTATGAATCAGTTTTTTTTTTTTTTTTTTTTTTCCTTCTGAAAATTGGGTGAATACTTGACCTGGATGACCAGAGTATTGTTCTTGCAATTTATGCACAACTAAGAAAGATTGGCTGTGGTCAATTAAAAACTAAACAATCTTTACTAATAAAATGTAACCCAAATAAGTAACTCAATAAAAAAGGATGAACTTAGCTGAAAATTAACAAGTTGATTCTCTGGAAAATAATATATTCACTTTGTTTATTTATTTCAGAAAATTTGCAACAAAATTATTTTCAGTAAAATTAGCTAGAAGGAAAGAAGAATCGAGAAATTGGCTGTAGAGATACGTACGGGGTTGGCGGAATGTCTACTTACTAGTTTCATTATCTATTGATTTGTGACGCATAAATTGTATGTCAACTATGTGTATATGGATATTTGACTATAAGAGACAAATCTTCTGTTGTTTTGTTTTTGAGCTGACATGAGCGTAGCAAGACTTGTAATATGCAAACAAATATGGCATCAGGAAACTAAGTGCTTTAGGTAGAATTCTGCAACTCGGTCCAGCACACATCTAAATTTTGCCAACTCTGTTGGCGGAATGTGTCTCTACAGCCAATTTCGCCAATTTCTCGATTCTTCTTACGTTTAAACTAATTTTGTTGAAAATAATTTCTCTAGCAATTTTTTTTGTATTTATTTTGAGTTAAGCCAGTCATCCATGTCACGTCTCTGATCCACTTTCATTTTTTTGCTTCCCATAATTAAATTAATTCTACAAATATAATAATAATTAAATAATAGATTAAGAATTGAGGGGGAAAAAATTATCCCAACAAATCTGGCTAGTGTGATTCAACAGCCACCGGATGGAGATCCAACGGACATCCAAAAGTACATCCTGCGGACGAAAATACCCCCAACTGCTTTCCCACAAACAACCCAGAAGCACAGAGGGCGTTCCAGTAATTCCCTCAAGTTCAAATTAACTGCATGGGATTAGAATTCGACCGTTAGCCAACGTTCGGAAACCCCAAGCGAAAGAAAGAAAGCCCCTCGGCGCCCCCCATCCACTTCATAACCGTTGGGAGTGGGTGTGGGAGGAGGTTAACGAAAAGCCACTGCTGTCGGTTTCTACCAAACCCATAATTTTCCTTTCTTTTTCTTTCCTCACCAATTTTTTTTTTCTTGGAGTATTACTGAGAATTTGTAGAAATTAATTTTGAGCTTCGTTCGATTCTTTGCTTCGATTCTTGAACATGGGTCTATCTTAATCTCAAAGATAGTCCACTTGTTGTCGGTGGCGGGTTCTTCTTGGTTTCTTGCCATAAAGAAGCTCTTTCTTTAGCAGAATAATTTTCTTGGAATATAGGTAAATTTTCTAGCTATTTCAGTATCTCTCTCTCGCTACAAACCGTGTCCGAAGAATGTTGTGGTCGTCATTTGGTGATTGAAATTTTTTTTTTGGTTAATTTGGTATCTAAGTTTTGTAATTTTGGTTTAAAGAGTGTTTGAACTATTTCAGTTAGTGCTTTTTGGATGAAATTCGCTAAAAATAGGCATGTGATGGTCACATACCTTGTTTTTAAGGATTATTTTTGTCATGACTCGCCGCTACAACGATTATGATTGACTGTAGAGTCGTCATTTTGTAGAATTTATGTAGAGTCGTCATTTTGTAGAATTGTCATTTTATACTCGACAAAAGCTGTACTTAACAAAACTATAGAGTCGTCATTTTGTACTCGACAAAACTGTAGAGTCGTCATTTTGTAGGATTATTTTGGTCACATACCTTGTTTTTAGAATTTATGGTCACATACCTCTCACTACAAACTGTAGATTCGTTATTTTGTACTCGACAAAAGCTATTTGTTTATGTAGAATTTCTTCTGATAGTCCAACAACAAAAACTTAACAAAATAACCATGAAAAATAAGTCACGTGACTATCACATGTCCATTTTCAACGGTTTTCATCTAAAAGCACTAACGTTCATGCACTCTTTAAACCAAAATACAAAACTTAGGTACTAAATTAATCCAAGAAAAGTTCAATCACCCAAACAGCGACCACGGCATTCCACATGCACCATTTGGGCAATTAACTCTATATGTATTGATGTTTGTTTGTTGTTTTCTTTAGACTGAAAAATTACGTGCATGTCGCATCTTTTCGGACACGTATTTGGCATGACAGAGACACTCCAAAATGAATCAGGATACCACTAAATCCGTGTCGATGTCTACACGTATCATGTCGTGTTCTTGACTGGAATTTTTTTTTTTTTGTGTTGGTTTTGGTGTTCTTTAAAGTTCTTTCGCGGGCCGAAGATTCCATCTTTTCGGACACGTATTTGGCATGACAGAGACACTCCAAAATGGATCAGGATACCACTAAATCCGTGTCGACGTGTACACGTATCGTGTCGTGTTCTTGACTGGAAACTTTTTATGTTGGTTTTGGTGTTCTTTAAAGTTCTTTCGCGGCTGAAAATTGCATATTACTGATTGGTTTTGGTGATCTTTCATGGGTTTCTGCTTGACACTCCAACATACACTAGGACACAACTAAAATGCGTGTCGTGTTTCAGTATTGTGTCGGATATCAATGAAACCAACCAATTGTTGCTTAAATCAGGACCATTCGTGTTCCCGGGAAATTACTATGACGGCATTGGCACCAGGAATCCTCCTGAAGCTTCTGGACGGCATGAACAAAGGGACCGCCAGGCCGGTAGGGGAGCACCGGAGCGCCCTCCTCCAGGTGACGGACATAGTCCCCGCGGAGCTCGACGAGAAGGACCTCTACCCGAAGCACGGGTTCTACATCAAAGTGTCGGACTCCTCCCACTCCATCTACGTCAGCCTGCCGCTGGACCAGGACGACCTGGTCCTCAGCAACAGGATCCATCTCGGGCAGTTCGTATACGTCGACCGCCTGGAGGCCGGATCGCCTGTCCCGCTGCTCGTCGGCACCAGGCCGATCCCGGGGAGGCACCCGTTGGTCGGGACCCCCGAACCCATCGTCCGGGTGAAGGAGAATTTGGACTCTAGAGCCGACTCTTCTGCCCATAGAAGAGGCTCGTGGGGGTCGGAGAACACGGTGGTCAGAGCCCGTTCGCCTATGGTTGTCAGGCCGGTCGCATTGGATTTCGAAGGGAGGACTCCGGTGAAGAAGAAGGAAGGCAATGGGGCAGGTGGGAGGATGTTGGGCTTCAGATCGTCGGTGAGCGGAGGAGGTCTTTCGTCGAAGATGGAGGACAGTTTCGGTTCGGTGAGGAAGAGTTGTGTCCTGTCGAAGATTCCGAGGAGCAAGAGTGGGCGCGAGAGAGAGGACACGATACCGAAGAGTCCCTTTTTCCACTGTAGGTACTCAAAGATCAATTGTATAACTTGTGAAATATATGGCAGTTGACAGGTTATGTATAACTGCTTCAGTGTTTTATTACAGGAGAAGAGTACAGTTACTACTGCCTCCAGATTGAGAAATGGAAGAGTGGTAGAAGGGGCTTCTGCAGCCTCTATTACAGTTCAAGGGAAGCCAAGTGGTGGTTTGAACCTCTTGCCTGGAAAATTTAGCTCACTCCAAAAGGTATACATTTTACTTGTTATATATATATATAACATTAATTTTTGGCACATTAATTTGTCACTGCTCGATTTTGGCACTCCTATTTTATAAATTGCTTACCTTTTGTTAATTTTGAAGCACATCCAGACCACTTCAAAAGTCAACAAGATTACTTGTTAACTCTGCATAATCGATAGTTATTCGTTGTATTTAGGTCCATTGAGTGTAATTCCTCTCCATTTTCCTTGATACGGAGGAATGATTTTGTGTTACTTAGCAGCATATGGCTATAGTTGGAGTGACATTAGGATAATTTAGCCTCATTTCTACTTATTAACTCTGCAAAATCTATAGTTATTCATGTATTTAGGTCCATCGAGTGTAATTCCTCTGCATTTTCCATGATACGGAGGAAAGATTTTGGGTTATGTAGCAGCATATGGGAGTTTCATGCTACCAATGTAGTGTTTCAACCAGTTTTGTGTAGATGTGTGCAGTATAGATTAGCTTCCAATAGTCTTGTTGGTTTTTATATTTTGACCTTACAATAGTCTTGTAGTGTTTCAGCCAGTTTTGTGTAGATGTGTTTACTATTGTTTCCTGAGTATGCATTACATTACAGGCAACAATGTATATATATAGTCTGTATGCGGTGTTTACTTATACATGTTTTCTCAATCCACAAGATTATAATACTAAGCTACTACGTAGTATATTGTTCTGTTACTAATGTTTGTGTATAGTACTTATTTGAAGGTAACTGGTTATATAGATTACCTTCCAATCTTGTTGGTTTTAGATTTTTACCTACATGTAGATGTGTGCAGTATATTGTGTTTCCTGGTCATGTATGCATTACATTACAGTCAACAATATATATATATATATATATATATATATATATATATATATATATATATATATATATATATATATATATATATATATATATATATATATATATATATATATATAGTCAGCAAATGACCTATAGCCTAGTGGTTAAGAGAGATGCATGTAGCCCGAGTGGTCAGGAGTTCGAATCCCAGTGGGAGCGATTCCAGAAACAATTACCTGGTTCCAAAAAAAAATATATATATATATATAGTCCATATGTGGTGTTTAGTTATACATGTTTTTTTCAATCCACAAGATTATAATACTAGGTTACGATCCGTAGTACATTGTTATGTTACTAATGTTTGTGTAGTACTATCTGAAGGTAATTTGTTATATAGATTAGCTTCCAATAGTCTTGTTGGTTTTTTTTTTTATACTTATTTTACCCTTCATAACAAATACTTGTTCATGTATTCAAGTCCATCTAGTGTAATTTTTTGCATTTTTCATGACTGAATTTCTATACAAAGGAGTGATTTATTATGCATTGTGTATGAGAGGTTCGTGCTATCACATTGTAAACATATTGTATTTTCTGTGTTCAGCCAGTTTTGTGTAGATGTTTGCAGTATAGTGTTTAGTGATATATCCATTATGTTACAGTCGAATATATAGTCAGGATTATACCACACACTCTAATTTGTGTGGTACTATCTGAAGGCATTTACTTAGTGTTATATATTTCTTCTACTCCTTGCTATGTTAAACTAATTTTGAAGTAGAGTTGTTTTAAGTCTTCCACTGCACCAAACTATGGATCTATGATTTTCTAGCATTGAGTACCGTTTTGTGGGTTTGTATTCTTGTTCCTGCATTTTCTTTAATTTTCTCAAGACGTGGTGAACCACATCCATACAAAACCTAGGTCGTGATTCGAATGGGGACTTCTTTTTTGTACTCTTATATCTGTAAGTAAAGTCCATGTTTCTGCATCAAAACTTCATAACCATGCTGAGGGTTGAGGGATGTGTATATAATTGAACAAGTTAATGCTAGTTGTACTCTGTAGTAATATATTTGAACAAGTTATCTAGTTACATTTGCATGTAACTAGATATCTTAAGTAGGCTTTATCAGTTCCAAATTTACTTACAATATACTGCTTCTGTAGTATACCCATTTCTCTTAGTCGTTAACTATCTTTGTAGTTCATCTTTTCTGGAGAATGACTCGTTTGTACTCCATTGAAGTATCTTTGTGCACTTAAGTTTGATTGATGTTGTTATCAGTACAAGAGATGGTTCCAATTTTTGGAGGAAAATAACGGATCTTAACCATTTATGAATATCCCTAGTCCCTACATTCTAGTTACATTCAAATTACTGTGAACCGAAAGAATAAAACAATTAAAAATGGCTATGAAATTGTTTTTATTAGCTTTCTAATACCTAGAGTAACATTTTTACTTTACAATCGAATTATTGTGAACCAGAAGAAGGACCATTGTCAAATTAGGGTCCATGAATTCGTTTCTATTAGCTTTCTAATACCTAGACTAACATTTGTTTTCAGGAAGCACTACAAAACAGAGAAGCTGCTAAAAAAGTAGCTGTTCAAGCACTAAAAGATGCTTCTGCAACAGAAAATCTAGTTCGTGTTCTCAAGTACGATATATTTTCTTTTCTTGTTTTCTTTCTTCCTTCACTCTTTTCATGAGTAAGTCATTGTATTGATTTTTCTTGTTCAACTCCTGCAGGATGTTCTCAGATTTAAGCAGCAACGCGAGACCCAACTCTCCTGCAAACTCATTTGATCGGTTCCTCAGCTTCCATCAAGAGATCGTTCAGGCAGTGGTCGATATGGAAAAGGTCCAAGCGGAGGAAGCAGTTACTTCTCCCGAGCAAGATGGCAAGGAAGAAGACCCGTCAATCTTACAGAAAGGGTGTGCAATTCACCAGAAGAGCACTCCAAGAAACAGAGCATTGGCAGGCAGTTGAGATCACATAACAAGAAGGCTTCTTCTATGAATGGAGCCGATGAGAAAAATATAGAACAACGGAATTCTTGTTCTAGCTTAGGGAGCTCGATCAAGTTGGCAAAGCAGGTGCAGGCTGAGGCAGGGAGTTGGTTTATGGATTACTTGGAATCGGCATTGGAAGAAGGTCTGAAGAAGGGAAGAGGAGGAGGAGGCTGCTGCTGCCCACAGTCATTGATACTTAAGGTTATTAATTGGGTGGAGGTGGAGCAGAGCGACAGCATCAAGAGGCCTGGTCATCCTAGAGCAGCGCAAATAGCAAGAAAATTAAGGATCAAAGCGAAGAATCCTCCTTGAACAGCAGCAGTGACAAGAAAGAAAGGAGTGCATTGTGTTTTATTAGTAGTAATAGGTAGGCCAATTAATCCATGGTTGATTGTGTGCTCTATGATTACTGGTTAGTTTTATAGCATTTTACGTATACTTACGATTGTTGGTTGTATTTTTGCATGTATTGTTGTCACCATCCCTTGTTTTGTTGGATGTGTTGTTAGCTATAATAGTAGTATGAAATATGATTTGTTTGTTTCATTTCTTGCTTCCTATTTACTGATTAGGTGTATAAACACTTAAAATTTTAAGAAAAATTAAGAGATGCGAAATCTTTGTAGATCAGATTCAACAACTTGTGTGGTTGCAGAAAATTAGAATGTATAATAGCTGAAATGAAATTGCTTCCTTCTATCCTTTTATTTTGTCTCTAAGTAGTGGTTTTGGATGTCTTGATTATTTACGTTTGTACTGTTGGGAGAGGTAAGTCAACCGCGATCCTTACAGCAACAGCAGACCAGACCTTGGAGGAGATTGCACACAGCCATAGCAAACTCTTGGTTCAGCAGTACTACTTACAGCTAGTTCATCTAGTGCAGATAAGGTTGGTTCTTCACTCTCACTGAGTTATATTGGAGAATATTTATGAAAATAATGGGTCAGAATCATGAGTTAACCTTGTCTTGTGTCTCTCCATATCTTACACTTGATACATAGTAAGTCTTCAAATCAGAAACTCTGGGCACTCTGTGCTTCAACAAACCAAGCTTTAGGAAAACCTCCTCATTTTTCTTCCAAGGACAGTAAAGGAGGAATCTACAATATACATTTTACTTCAACAAATATCATTGAATCACAAGACAATTGGTTAGTGAAAATATAATTAGATGAAGGACTCTCAGAAAAGAACACTATTCATTATCAACCTTGCTTGCATCATAACTTACGAGCAAATACATAGACTAGACCCCGCGTAATTTAACTGTCATACATCACCCCTAAACAAATTCTTAAATTCAGACGTGTCAGTTGCCACCATAGAGATTGAAAATTGCAATATATGTTGTTGCTATGTCATACAAATTATGTATGCATAGATATACATACAAGTTGAGAAACAAATTGACAACAGGCAACGAAGAAGCTATCACTCGATGACTTGCATCCATTGCGTCACTGGTTAGGATTATCCTCAATGCAATGTCATACAATCAGATGACTTCACTACTATTAGTTTTCTGAGATGATGTCCTGACTATAGTGTGAATGAACTCGGAAAAACAAGCCTGAAGAAGGGAGGTAACATCAATCCCATTGAAGTCGGTGAGATTGGCATCTCTGGTTAGCAAAGTTGGAACTCTAGTTATCTGTCTTCGCATCTTGGTTTTGAGAGGCATTTCCTTGTAAGAACCGACTTTTTCAGCAGCTTTTCACATTGGCCTTCCAACCGATGTTCTCCGCTCCTCTTGAGTTTGGCACTGAGAGGAAGCACTCTGTTCCTTTGGGCTTCATCATCAGCCTCGTGTTTAGAAGAGGCATGTAAACAAGTAGCTGAAGGTTCTACCTCAACCGAACAACCTGGAATATCACCATCTACTATCTCGAATAAATAATCTTCTTCTTCTTGCTTATTAACTCGTCTTCCACTGCTTCGTCACAGGCACTTGGAGCCCGAGTCAAATGATGATCTAATTCCCGACCAGTCAAGTTGATCTGGATTCACATGGATCTTGTTCAAGATTACTAGATCTCTTCCGAAGACTTTCTTCTGCAGTTTAAGCTCATATGTGCATAAGTTAATAAACTATTTGATAAATAAAATTTCCAAATAACTTATGGATTACCTTATCCTAACCTCCTCTTTTACTTCAATTTGGGGGTCAAGTTCGCAGTGCATGAAGATGCAAGACGGTTCAAGAGATGTAATATTATAAATAATGCTTACAAATACAAAGTACAAATCTCAAGAAAAAAAAAAAAAAAAACTGATTCTAAAAATTAGGAAGAGTCCAAATTACCTTGATTTCTAAGCGAACTCTTCCTATTGGTTTGCTGATCACGTTGGTATCAATTGAATGGTCTCTGACGCAATAGTAGCAACTTCCATGCTCTTAGGTTGCTCCGTAAGTTGTGGAAGCTAAAAACAAAGAATGTTAGCAAAAAGAGGTAAAACATGCATTCAGGGGTAAACGAATTCCAAACACAGATCTTTGCATAATACCTCAGAAGTGATCTGCTCACTTAGATCTCTGTTCAATTTCTCATTTCCCTAGAGAGAACAAGACAAACACAAATAAATAAATAAATGAATAAACTTACTGCCTATGTTGTCACGACGCCTAGGCACGCACGTAAAAAATTATACCGCCTCGATCAGGGTAATTTTCCCATGGTTGTGGTGATGGTCGCCTTGGTGGTCGCCTAGGGCACCTAGTTCGATATATATGCGCAGCATTGAAGAAGTACCCAAGTTCCTGGGCGACGCCTAGGTGAGACGGGAGGCATGTTGCCTCGCCTCGCCTAGCGCCCATAACAACATGCTGCAGAAGTTAATTAAAGATAGAAAGGGTTAGGTCGCCTACGAATAGGAGGAAATCAAGTCGCCCATATTCTCTATGATATAGATGTGAATATTTAACTTGGGATGTGGTACGATTCAAGCGGGTGTGGTTGGTATTCATGGGCGACGGGATTCCTCCTGTTCTTAGGTAACCTAATCCTTTTCGTTGAAGCTAGTCATAGGTACACTACATAGAGTAACAAAAATCATTGGCTCACTTGCAATTTGAGTTCCTATCAGGTTTGCAGGCATCATTGTCATTAGCTGAATATAACTTTTGTATATCAGCTGCAATCTCAAATTCTCTGAATCCTCCTCCTTGAAAAGTGAAAATTTTACTATTAATACAAGTAAAACAAGATTGACAATCTTCATGACTCGTACAATTCAACTATCGATGTGGGTTTAGATTTATGCCTCATCTCTAATCTTCTCAGGCAATTCATTCTTCTCCTTCTCTTGTACTTGATGTGCCAAGATATGGATGCAACAGAACACTTGGGATGAATATTTGGGAATCGAGAGAGATGATTCAAATTACTTCTGTTTCTTAGTGTGTGCTTCCTACTGGGATTGCTGGTACTGGTTGAACTTAGAGTGTTTATTGTTTACTCACATCCAATTCTAAACCCTTATCGAGTTCACCTGCCATGTTGTTGCTAACTGAAGGGACCCTTAACGCACCAGTTGCAACCTGAACACATTTGTAAAATTGAAAATTATTAGAAAAGAGTAGAAAAACCACATTCATTAGTCCAGTTCCATTAACATGAAGGATGTTGGCCTTCTACCTTCAACGTGATCTTCTCACATAGTCCTTTCCTATCCTTCTTGTATACAGAAAATCACAATAGATTTCCACGACAGTAATATAGGAAGACAGCAAAAGAAGGCAAATGTAAACATAATTATTGCCTTACATCCAGTTCTGAATTCTTCAATTTGAGTACTGCCATTGTGCATCCAAGCTCATGCTGTAAAGCTTTTACATAGTTCGCAGTATCGGCCGAAGCGGCCGATACTAATACGGTTTGGCAATAATTTTTCCAATATGTCCCTCTATATCGAATGCCTATTTATGGGTAGGGAGAAAGATTCGTGCGACGCTATAATTTCTTTTTAATAAAATCAGTTAAATGATGAGCCTAGCTTGTTAAAGTTGTTGGAAGACTAAACAAAATTGCTTTCCCCAAAGAGTCAAATTTATTGTATGCATGCATGAATCCATTGAGGAAATCTAAGGGGGCGTTTGGTACGCGATATTTTTTTTTATTCCCGGAAAAATTTAAGATGAAAAATTTATTACCACGTTTGTTTGGCTCATAAAAAATTTATTTTCGGGAATTATAAACCCGGGTAAATAGTTTACCCACAAAACATGGGAATTCTATCCCTTGAGAATAGGTGGGTTTTTTTTGCCCGGAAAAAAAAAATTGTCTAAATTTTTTTTTTTTTTTTTTTTTTTTGATCAATTTTGATTAGTTTTGAAAAAAAAATTCCTTTTTTTTGTCGTTTTTATCGCTTTTTGGTCATTTTTTGTCGTTTTTACCAATTTTTTGTCATTTTAAGCGATTTTTTTTTGTCGTTTTTACCCAATTTTTGTCCTTTTTGCCACTTTTTGATTATTTTTTGTCGTTTTTTGTCGTTTTTTTGTTATTTTTACAAATTTTTTTTATCGTTTTAAGCAATTTTGTCGTTTTTACCCATTTTTTGTCTTTTTTTGTCACTTTTTGATTATTTGTTGTCGTTTTAACCCAAATTTTGTCCTTTTTGTCGTTTTTTTGTCAATTTTTGTCGTTTTTTGTCAATTTTTGTCGTTTTAAGCGATTTTTGTCGTTTTGTAACTTTTTTGTTGTTTTTACCAATTTTTAGTCGTTTTTGTCGCTTTTTGGTCATTTTTACTGATTTTATGGCATTTTTTGTCATTTTTGTCGTTTTTTTGTCGCTTTATCGATTTTTTTTTTGTCGTTTTTGTCGTTTTTGGTTATTTTTTGTCGTTTTAACCGATTTTTGTCGTTTGAACCGATTTTCTGTCCTTTTTTTGTCGTTTTTATCGATTATTTTTCGTTTTTGTTGCTTTTTGGTTATTTTTTGTCGTTTTAACCGATTTTTTTTTGTTGTTTTTAACTTTTTTTTTGTCGTTTTAACCGATTTTTTGTCGTTTTAATCGATTTTTTTCATTTTTGTCGTTTTTAACCGATTTTTTTTTCGTTTTAACCGATTTTTTTGTCCTTTTTTGTCATTTTTATCGATTATTTTTCGTTTTTTGTCGCTTTTTGGTTATTTTTTGTCGTTTTAACCGATTTTTTATTGTTTTTAACCGAATTTTTTTCGTTTTTAACCGATTTTTTTTTCGTTATTATTATTTTCTATTTTTTCCCGGGAATATTTATATTGTCATCAAACATGGGAATGTAATTTTTCAGGAAATTTAATTCCTTGGAATTTGATTCCCGGGAATATAGAATTCCCGGCTATATAGTATTCCGCATACCAAACGCCCCCTAAGAGTCATATTCATTATGCATGATGTATCTTGAATCCTATAAATAGCTATGTATGCAAATGTTTTGTAGCAAGGAAAATTGCAAGTGAAAGAAGTTGAATATTTAGCCAATAAAATCAAATATCTCTTTGTGTCCACCTCAATTAACAATCTTGTCTCTCTTATGCCTAGTTTCAATGGTAAAATATATGATTATTGGAACAATCTCATGAAGTTATGTCTTGAATCTTAAGGTCTATGAAGTGTAGTTGAGGAAGGAGTGGAGCAACCAACAAATGAAAATCAACTATCCGATGCACAAAAAAGATGTTGAAGGAAAAGAGACAAAAGGACAAGAGACGCTCTTTCAAATCTACAAAACAGTTGAAATTACAGTTTATGAGAGAATATCCAAAGCAAAAAGCTTCCAAGAGGTGTGGACAATTCTTGAGACAGTATAACATCAAGTAAAAAAAAAGGTACGCTTACAAGCTTTAAGAGGAAAGTTTGAGAAACTAGAACTGAAAGATAATGAAAAGATAGAAGAATATTTTACAAAAGTGAACTCTATAATGAATCAAATGAGTTCAAATGGAGAGATTTTAGAAACTAAAAAATTGTTGAAAAAGTTATTCGAAGCTTATCAAGCAAATATGATTATGTTGTACTTGCTATTGAAGAAACTAAAGATCTTGCATCTTTATCTCTGGAGAGCTTACAAGGAAGATTAGAAGCTCATGAATTTCGAATTAATAAATATGTCCTAAAAATATTTCTTCTCAACCTGATCAAATTTTCAAGTCCAATGTTACATCTACGGAAAGCCGTGGTTCTTTTCAGAACCGTGGAAGCGAAAGAGGCACAAATTTAAACATGTATTTAAAAGAGAGAAGAGCTCTAAAAAAAAAGAAGAGAGAAGTAATGTTTAACAACAGTGTCTCACGAATCGAGTGGAGGACCACGCATAGTAAACCGTGCTGACGTGCTGACTCCCATTAGAGACTAGTGAAATCTGGTACTAGCAGAAAGGGTTGGACTAACCGAGGGCCACGTCGGTCTCGATTTGACACACAATTCATCTCTCGATCCTTGTTAGCAATCACCCCGAATAAAACTCGTATTATACGCGAATTTTTTGTATCTTTTGTAAACGTATAATACTTGCGTACTTTTGACAGATCCAAATCAGTACATAAATTCTAAGCATGCGATGTTTTAAACGTGTTCCGTATAAATTATTAAAAAATTTGGCAAAAAAAACGTGCTAGGAACATATTTGATAACATGTTTAAGAATGTGAAGTTTCTTACCTCAATATTTTTATTTTTTGAATATTTCACCGAATTTTTGAATGTATTTTATTTGTACTTAGCCGATTTATATTCGTCGTTCCAAATTTTTTTCGTTTGCCGAATTGCTAACAAGGCTCTCGATTCGTCACGCTTTTTCGGAATGTGTATTATCGAGAAGTAATAGCTCTGGTGGTCCTCCCAAATTGGAACAAAAAATTAGATCTACAACTTTCTTCACCACTTGGTTTGTCCCATTAGAGGGTGCAGGTTAAGCTAAACACTACAAGAGGAACAAAAAACAAACCCAATCCTCCCTCCACAAAACCTCATCCAATCCCCAACTCAAAATCTATATCACCAGCTATCCCCAACTCCTCCTCTCCAAAACCCTAAAGAAGTAAATCTGAACCCTAACCCTAAATCTTTCTCTCCAATGGCTTCTTCTCCTGTCCTGCCATTGCCGCCCCTCTCTTCTAGCTCCCAAGCCCTCTCCTTCTCCCAGGAGGCGTCTAGGGTTCCGTTGCTCCTCGTCCAGGTTCCCTCGGTTCGATTCGGAGAGCGCAGAGGTACACATATCTTCCTAAATTGAGCTTAGTTTGGTGTGAAAGCTGTTCATTTTGTAGACAAAATTGTAATTTTGGTGTGGGTACCCTTTCAATTGTGCTGAATTTTATCGGCATTGAGAAAAGATTGTAGAAAAAGATTTCACTTTTACAGGCTCGCCAACAAGCTCTACTAGCAAAGAGTCGCGATTCTATTAACTTGGCCCGTGCTAGAGGTCGTGAGCTGCTCGCAGGCCTAGTTGAACTCGAGCTTGAGCACATTTTTGAAGGGCGAGGTCGTTCTTAAGCTTGGGTTAGTTTCAGGAACTAGCTGAGGTAGAGCATTGCACGCTCGAATGCAGCCTATATATTGGCTTGTCTAGGATGGTAAATCTCCATCAAGTGGTGGATGGTTACTTTAGTCAAAGTTCATTCCTTGTGATTATATGGAATTTGCCAATGTAAGTTAGGGTTGAGCTCAATTGAGACGGGATGCGACTCGAGCTTCGTCTGTCTTTGCAAGCAGTAAGGCACTATTTCTCAGGTTGTAAATAGCTGAAATGGGGGTATTCTTCAACTTCAACTCGAAGAATAAAGTTGTAGACTTGTAGATGAGACATGTTTCGCTAAAATGTCATTAATGAGATGCAGGGGACTTCTCCCCGCCGTTTTATATAGAAAGATGAACAATCTGAGAAGAAAGTTGGATGGTCGCGAGCCAACCAATGGCACTAACATGACGAAGTTGGGTTTTGTTGTCTTCATCTTTGTCTCATTAAATAAATATGTAAATCCTTATTGAAATTTGGTACCACCATGGTGACAATTGACAATGAGCTATACTTTTAAATGCCTTCTAATGCAATTGTTTCTTAATATGGCATTTACTAAGTTTGCTTCGGTGGATTCACAAGTTTTACTTTGATTTCATATAATAAATCATCATAATATCTTTGGCGGATGCTCATTGCACTTGCAAATCTAAGATATGCTGAGGTCAGAGATGACCATATATTGTATCACATTGATAGGCAAGATATAGGCCAAGTCATCATCATCCAAGTCTTCTCCTATCAAAATGGGCCGGGTTATGGAGCACAACAAAGCTTCATGAAAAATTTGACAAAATTTTATTGACCAATTGTCAACATGACGTCAACCCTCTATGTTGGTGCCAAATTTCTAGCCAAGGTAACTATGAGCATGAGAGGGTCATGTCTTACAACTTGTGTGTGTGTGTGTGGTGTGTTTTTTTTTTTTTTTTTTGGGTGGGGGGGGGGGGGGGGGGGGGGGGGGGGTAGGACTACCTTTTGGATATGCAGTTTAAGCTCATTCAACCAAGCATTGACTGAGCTTAATGAAGACTAAGGGGGGTCGTGGTCCCCCAATTTTTTTTTTTTATCAAAATTTAAATTTTAGATATTAACACCTTCAAAAATGCAATTTGCCCCTCTAAAAATATAATTGTCCTTCCAAAAAATTTAGTCAAGCTCTGCCACTGCAACCAAGGGGCACCAACCAAGTTCCCCTTGGACTATAGAGAGTTTAAACAAAGAGGTAAGATGATGCGATTTGCTATTGGAAATTGCATAAATCTCTATGGCACATTAAGCCAAGGAGTGAAGGAATGACAATCCCGCAAGATATAGTCCAAATATCAACATTTAATCCGATTGAAGGTTTCAGATGTTATGGGTCTCAAATTTGTTCTTTCACTTTTTTGTCTCGTTCTATGCTTGTAATGCTAATTTGGTTGATGTTAAAACTGTATTTCTGGGCAGAAGAAAAGTTTCTTGGGTCCAAAGCAACATGCACTTTCCATAGCACTAGCTTTGGATTAGTCACGGGGTTCCTCAATTGGACTGGTCTGCACATGCTTCCCCATTAGGTCCTGTGCTATCTGATCTCTCAGTGCTGATATCTGGACCTCCTATTAAAGATCCTTGTGCCTTGTTGAGATACGCATTGCCTATTGATAACAAAGCTATCAGGGAAGTTCAAAAGCCGCTTGAGGATATCACAGATAGTTTGAAGATCGCTGGAGTCAAGGCATTCGATTCAGTTGAGAGAGTAAGTAAACTTCGGCTTAGTCTGATATGGCCATGCCATTTTACTTTTTGCAATCTAGGTGGTGTGTGGTATATATAGCCATACCGAGATGATTAGATGACCTATAGTACGTGAACGTTTTTAATCTTAATGTTTATATTTGTCATTAGAAGATTACTGTACACAATGTGGCTAATTTCAGTTTCAAGTTGGCCCTATGATGAGAGAGAGAGAGAGAGAGAGAGAGAGAGAGAGAGAAGGCACCAGTCAGAGAAAAGTGCACTACCAATATGGATTTTATAGTAGGATAAGATATTCATGTTTTTGTATAAAGTATTTAATTTTTGTCTGACACTATTCTATCTCTATGAATAGTAGAATTTGAGGCAGGCATCCCGTGCTCTTAGCCAGGGGAAAACTATGATTCTGGCTAGTGTTGCTGAACCAAAGAAAGAACATGGACAAGAATTGCTTGACAAGCTGGCAGTTGGAATGAAGGAGCTCCAACGTATTGTTGAGGATAGGAATAGGGTTGCAATAGCACCTAAGCAAAAAGAGCTTCTTCAGTATGTTGGAGGGTAAGAAATCTTAATTATTTGTCTCAGGAAAAAGATGTGATTTAGTGATTGGAAATTAAGTGTTACAATGTTTTATCTATATTCTTGTGATCGATATTTTTAACTTGGGATAGCCAGGCATCTAACTAAATTTATCTTGATCTCAATGTTGGATACAAGGTACTCACTGAATTAAACTTAAGTTCATATTCTTCCAATCCACCACTCTATCATTTGATTATTCCAATGTATTAATAGCTGGTTGGTAACTCTTGTTCCCTATCTAATGAATTTTATAGTGCTTATGGTAAGGAAAATCTTAAAGATAATTTTTTAAATCTAATATGTCTCTAGGGTAGTATAACATGAAATTTCATGGATCAACACTTATGCAGTCAGTCCAATAGTACAATCTATGTTGCACCTATGAGAACAAAATGTTGCCGGTGTTCTTTGAGGCTACTTTAAATTAGGAATACACTCGAACGTGCTTCTATTAGAATTTCAAAGTTCAACTAGAACCAGGATCAGACGAGTCATTATACGAGATATTTGGATTGAACTGTCACTCTTGAGTCAATTGTAGATGTTGACATGCATCAGAACAAGCAGATCCTTTAATCCTCCTTAATGCTGCTTGCTTGGGATATATGGTGCATTAAAAATGTTCTCTTTAGCTGCTTCTGACCTCTATTTTCTTATGGATCTTTGCAAGCCTGGCAGGAAATAATTTGAATCATCTAGAGGGGGCCAATGTAGATTTCTGATAGGAGCTTAGGTTGACATGTATCTCGATTTTCTGTTCATCGAGTCATTTTCTCTCCCCCCACCCCTTTTTTCTTCTGTTTCACTATTGTGGGTGTCTGTACCTCTTAGCGTGAGTTTGGTTCGCGGAAGTCCGGCCCTTGGAAGTGCAATTTTGCACTGTTCATTGCTAGTTCCGGATTTTTCCTCAACTTCGGTTGTTTGGTTGTACTTGTACTCTTCAAGAAAACCGGAACTCCTATGAATAGTAGTTCCAAAAGTGCTCTGTTCACACTTTCACTTCCGGCAAAAATTGGCCTTAGTGTTCGGAACTCCTCATTGGGTTCCGAAAAAATTTGGTTTGCTTGTTATAATAACCGGTAATAATAATAATAATATAATAATAATAATAATAATAATAACAACCGATGATAATAATAATAATAATAATAAATGATATTAGTAATAGTAATAATAATAATTAGTTTTAAATAATAATAATAATAATAATAATAACTTCTTAATTTTTTAACCCATACAAAATAATTATAATAGTAATGAATAATAGTAGTTGGGGGTAACCTCACCCTATTCAAAAGTGAAAAACCATATCACTTCTCAACTACCACTTCCAACAACCATCCAAAGGAACTACAAAAAGTTAACTTTCCAACTCACTTCCAACAACCATCCAAATGTAGGAACTCATAAAATATGCATACGCATGACGCGCGTACGCAATGCGCACGCAAACTCGCTACTACCAAATTTTTACTTCGCTCTACTTCCGCGAACCAAACAGCCCCTTAGAGCACCAATCTGATCCCTTGGGCATATAAAGCTCCCTTCTACCATACACTGGTCAGTGGTCATATATCCAGGGAAATCTATTTGGGGCATCCCCGTGCACTGGCTAGTTATCAGTGAATCACTTTGGGGCGTAATGATTGGATTTCGCACCTACTAAAGGTTCGTTGTATCGGTATCTGAACCCTTCCTATGAGTATCAAGGTCGGCGGTATTGACGGTTTTGGATCAGAGTATCGGATTTTTTGGTATCGGAAAGAAAATAATTATTAAATTTTAGAAAAAATATTTTATACATTTAGGCATAACTTTTAAGTATTTCCTGTGTTGCTTCTTAGTAATTTTGAAATTGAATGAATAGTTGTCACCCTTGCCGATTGATTTACCTGTGATAGATTAGTTTTCTTCTTTTACATGCTTTTACAATCTTACTATACCTTTACACCCTTGTTGATTGGTCTTCTTCGTTCAATTTTCTTTGCCGGATTAACTGAAAAAGAGACCCCCAATGTCGGTATTGGTCAGTATCGGTATCTTATTGAGACATGCAAAACTGTATAGGTACTAAGATAAGTAATAACCTCAATATTTCACCCATACCAAGTGGGTTATTTCTTTGTAATTTATTGGGCCCTGGTTACATTGTTCATTGGTATAATCTTAAGTTCTTTCTGGACATTTTCTTATCTTGTCAACAAATGCTCGTACATATTGTTTTCTTTTTCTTAGTCCGCTATCAAATGCTAAAAAGGTCTCCCTGAACTGTCTACTCCTTAGTGTAGAAAAACAATGGTTGCTTACGTGACAGTAATCAAGCAATAAAATTTCATTACTATATGCTTGTGGCCATGAAAAGTGTACTTCAAATCTCAGATTAGAGTTGGCATAATGTTCAGAGTCTATAAGACACACAACTCTCATATTTATCCTTGTCATTGACTGCAGCTGAGATTCTCGTGGGACATTCCGTTTCTGCAGTGTTGAAGAGGATATGGTCGATGGTTTCCCGTTCGAGGTTCCTGATGAGTACAAAAGTATGCCTCTTTTGAAAGGGAGAGCGACTGTGGAAATGAAGGTAAGGTCAAGGACAACCCTAAATACAAGATTGCTTGTTCCGCATTGTTCTGGATGGATACAATGCCCCAGTAACAGCAGGGAACTTTGTTGATTTAGTGGAGAGGCACTTCTACGATGGCATGGAAATTCAAAGAGGTAGAGCCTCAATGGGTACTTACATTATATCACATTCATAGACACTTGCAATAATGTAGGTTTTAAGATAAGAAGGGGCTTCATTTTTAGAATATAGTTTTTCATTTTCTTTTTATAATGGATTATGAAAGAGGATGAGCAGCTTTTACTGTGTAGTCTTAATGCAATACGATTTTCATTAGTGGAGATGTTGCAAAAGCTTGTTATTTTTCCAACCTTTGACTGTGTAGTCTTAAAAATGGCTTGTTTTGCAGCTGACGGTTTCGTAGTCCAGACTGGAGATCCTGAGGGCCCTGCAGAGGGTTTCATAGATCCTAGTACAGGAAAGGTTCGGACAATACCTTTAGAGATCATGTTAGTTGGTGACAAGGCTCCTGTCTATGGTGAAAACACTCGAAGTGAGTTACCAAATATGTTGATCCTTACTTCATGTATAATCAGATTCCCTCGTTTGTTAAGTATTTCCATTTGTCAGGAACTTGGGCGGTACAAAGCTCAAACACGGCTTCCTTTCAATGCATTTGGGACGATGGCGATGGCTAGAGAGGTAATAGTTTGTCGTTTATACTCTTTGTTTTGGTGCCAAATTTCTAGCTAGGCTAGCAATGAAGAAGAGAGGACCTACACATAAAACCTAGAAAGTCAATTGGTGGATGGGGCTGTACCTTGTATGTAGTTTTCTAAGCTCATTCAATCAAGATTCGCATTAAAAACCTAGAAAGTTAATTGGTGGATGGGCACGTACCTTTTAGGTAGTTTTTAAAGTTCATTCAATCAAGGAGTACCCTCCATGTTCCAGTAGACTGAGATTTTGGACAAAGTGGTAAAATGATTAGTTTGCTATAGGGGAATTGCAGTCATCTTTATGCCCATTCACCAAGCGGAAGGAACAGCATTCTGAATTGAACTATTACAGACTTACCTTATTAAGTTGTGTTGTGCAACCGAAACCCACTAATATGAGGGCTTATGGCGGAAATGCTATTCCATTTTACAGGAGTTTGAACCCAATTCTGCATCCAGCCAAGTGTTTTGGCTTCTGAAAGAAAGTGAATTAACACCGAGCAATGCCAATATCCTTGATGGAAGGTATGCAGTGTTTGGCTATGTTACAGAGAATGAGGAATACTTGGCAGATCTCAAGGTGGGCGATGTCATTGAATCGGTTCAAGTTGTATCAGGCCTTGAAAACCTCGCGAATCCAAGCTATAAGATTGCAGTCTTAAGTTGATGTGTTTGATGTGTACTTGATTTCCATTTTTTTTTTTACATCATTTTTCCTTCATTTCAACTATTTTTGTATTCATCCTTGAACTAATGTTCTGTGAGTATGTGTTGTGTAATCAGAATCCATGTTTGTCATTATTCTGGAATGGTAATACCCTAATATAATTGTAGTCAATGGTTTGTATTAAGTTTGCATCCCAGGAAAGTTCCATTGGCTATTACCACTTCTGATGGAGTAGTGTGGATTTCTTTGACCCAATTGTAGATTAGCCTATAGGTCACATTTGGTTCGCGGGATCAGAATCTTGAGAAAGGAAAGTCATTCATTTTATGTATTTTGATGCAATAAGGAGTATGAAAGAAAATAGTGAGAAAAATGATTCTCTCGCCCACCCCAAGAATTTACTTTTCCTTTCAATTATTAATATTTATTAAAATAAATTAGGACTAAACTATCCATGCTTAGTAATATATTCTGACTATATTTCTCGTGTTTTCAAATATTGGAAAAAATATTGATGGTGATTAAAACTTCCATTAAAAAGAAAAGATCAAAGAATTAATTTCCTTTTTGTGAACCTGGCCATGCCCTAGAGCTAGCTTTCGGCATGCTTAAATTTCAGGCTATTAACTTTAACATATTTGTATTGTTTTCAACAAAGAGGGTATTTTCAACAAAGAGGGTATATATATACAAAACAATGTTAGTTTTGACTAAAATGTCTTCAAGTTTGAATTAAATAAGGGGGATAGAAATTTGATTACTAATAATGCACTATTAGAAAAAAAAAACCTATTTTGTTGCGGAGCAATCTGTTCGAAAATCATGAATGTGTATTTCATTTGCTTTTGTTACACTCGACCAACTCTTGGAGCACTTTCTATATCCCAAAGTTTGTGTCCATATATAATTGGAGAATGGAAAATGAGAGGCAAGATATATATTACCATGCAAACCGCAGGAGGCTTTTGTTACACTCGACCAACTCTTTTTTTCTCTTACTGGATGTTTTAAAAGAGTGGTCCATGCAGACCGCAGGAGGCCGACACGTGACATTTTTTTAAGACCGCGGTCGTCCCTTCCGATTTGTTTAGACTTTTCCATTTTAAGTTGATAGAAGGTTATTTTTAAGAGAATTTTTAACTTGTCCCCACTTTGTTTACCCAAATTAAGGGTGTACCCCACTGTTTTGCATTAATGTACATCATCCCCACATTTGACGGATTCCTCTTTCCTTCCCCTCCGGCGGCCACCGCACCCCCACGGCCACCGCCTCCGCACCGTCGCCTCCGCCGCTTGTCGCTGCTGCCGCCCCCACTGCTGTCGCCGCCGCTGCCACCGCCGCTGCCACCGCCGCCGCTGCGGCTGCTGCTGCTGCTGCTGCTAGTGCTGTTGCGGCTGCGGGGAGGGGAGGGGGAGCGGAGGGAGGCGGAGGGAGGGGGGCGGTGGCGGAGGGGGGAGCGAGGCGGGGAGGGGGGGGAGGGGGCGGTGGCGGAGGAGGGGAGCGGAGGAGCAGAGGCAGGCAGTGGCGGTGGCGGAGGGGGGGAGCGGAGGCGGGGGGGGGGAGGCGGGGAGGGGGGGAGCGGAGGCGGTGAGCGACGGCGGTGGACGCACGGTGGGGGGGGGGGGGGGAGGGGTAGGGAGGGGAGTTAGAGGAAAGAGGAAGGAAGAAGACGAGGGCATTTTGGTCCCAAAAAAATATTTTTGACGGAATCCGTCCAATGTGGGGGTGATGTACATTAATGCAAAACAGTGGGGTGCACCCTTAATTTGGGTAAACAAAGTGGGGGGCAAGTCAAAAATTTTCTATTTTTAATGACGATGAAGAGTCACATAAACATGGGTGGATCCAGCCATGAGTGTGGGTCAAACCCACCCAAAAAAAAAAATTACTCTATTTTTTCTTTCTGTTTTTAAAGATATTTATGTGCAGGAGCGGATTAGTCCATTTATTTTAGTTTCTGGATCCGCTCCTGCACATAAATAATAGGGTTATTTAGTTTTAGGGTGTACATATATATGAATATTAGGATTTTGGTCTTCAAATTTACGGATGTTAGGGTTTAGAATTCGAAATCCATGTTCATTAGCCTGAGTGAACAGTGAATATCGATCAATTTCTCTATGTTTGTGATCTTGGCTTTGTTTGATTGCAAGTTCATAGAAAGGTGGCTTAGAAGCTTCAATGAAAGCAACATGTGCAATGCTTGCACAGCTCCCTCTTGAAGTCACTTCCAAGTTCCAAAGCAAGCCTAACAACTTGCATGCACTCCTTGTCATGCTTCGTCGCAGCTCTTCTCTTTATCAGCCCCAATCATGATCGGCCCTGTGATCTTCTCCCTTCCTCGATGGCATGGAAGATTGCGGGATGCTGGCCGGGGACTGCGTCGCGATATGCTGCTGCTGCCCGTGCTTGCTGCCCCTCCAGTTTATCGTCTTTGTCGTGCTGCGGCTGCCGGAGACGACGGCTAGGAGGATGAAGAAGATAGCGAGGAGAAGCGTGCTGCGGCTGCTGCCGAAGAGATTAATGGCGAGGAAGACGAAGAAGATGGTAAGGAGAAAGCCGGGACGACGAATGCCAGAGAAGGTTGTTGTTGAGGAGGAGGAGGAGGGAGTGGCATTGAGTGCTGAAACTTGTTAGTGCCGGGGCATAATTTTTCGATGGAAAACTGAGAAGATGAAACAATTGTAAAAAACAATGTTCCAACGCAACACTTCTAGGAAGGTTGCCCGAGTATAACGAAAATCTAAAAAGATCTCGTTTTAGTATTACGAGAATCTAAAAAGATTTCGTAATCCACAGCAATCGATCGTAGTACTTCTAAAAAGAAGATACAATCAGAATTACTGGCAACAATGAAGAAGGTGACTGGCGAAAGATAGAAGAACTCATGCTGGGGTGAACAATCACCGTTGCTCAAAGCTTTATTCGCCCTACACGAATAGCTTTCAGGAACCAGCAAATTCGTCGGAGAACTTGGAACACTCCTGCTCTTCTGACTCCTCGGATGGACACGAACTTCCGTGCAAAAGCAACGCTGGTGCGGCACCTTTCCTCTCTCTCGAAGGCTACTGGAATCCGCAAGCAAATTCCGATCAGAACTGTGTTAAAGAACACTTCTGAATTCTCTGTTTACTTGTGTTAATAAATACTTCGTAAACTTTCTGTGGTGGCTTCTCTTACTTGTATATATGTTGCCTTGTGAGAGAGAGGATACCTTATATAGGCCCTGCAGCAACTGCTCGGTTGCCACAAAGTTAGGGTCATGGTAAAAACCACCCCGAACATGTAGCAACCGTCCAGAACGTGCAAACGCACGTTCTGCTGCAAGTTGCGCCAACTGCGCGCACCCTGCGCTACTTGCACTCCGCGCGACAGAGCGCGCACTGAGCTGCGCACACTGCGCGATTGCGCACGCGGCGCAAAGTGCAAAGTGCGCCAACAAAACGCCTCATGAGTCCGAGTCCGAGTCGCTAAGTCCCTACGGGACTTAGCTCCCATGGAAATAAATTTTCCAAGAGCAAAAAGCATGAATGCTTTCAATTGTTGATTTAGCCTTTTTTTTCTTAGAAAAATAATTTCACATGGCACACCCCCATGTGCATCTCTAGACTAGCAAAGCTAATATATAGAGATACAAGTCCTTTGGTCTAGCTGATGTGGGACTAAAATTCATTTTGAAAAAGACCAAAATCCAACAAAACTGTCCATGTCGAAGGAAAGATGGATGCTTGCGAGAGGAGTCTTGGCTTTCAAGATGACGAGGTTTGGGAGGATCTGTTGACTCGGGGGCTGTTCTGGTTTGGTAGCTTCTGGGAAACGCATGCTCAAGTTGGTGCGTGTGAGCCCACAGCCTTTACTTAAGATGTTTTTTATTTTTGTGCGTCAAATGTGTAAATGCGTTGATGTAATATTATGATGTGTGTATAATCTTAGTATAATCACTAAATTTATCGATTTGTTATCATGCTATTATATTAACATAATCCTGGTGCAAGTAGATGAACATATGTATTGATGTATATTATATATCATGCTATCTCCAATGAGCATTAAAATACTGTTAAACACGTGCGCTTCCACAGTCGGCGCACGGACACAGCCAAGGACAGTGTTGTCGATGCTGCTGCCACTAACCCTCCTTCTATTTCGTCGTCGTCCTCCTCCTCGTCCTTTGTTGACGTCTCTACCCTCCCCTTTAATATGTCACCGTCCTCTGCCGTCTGCTCCACCGTCACCGTCGTCTCCTCCTCCATCGTCTCTACTGACTATGCACGCGCGCGCGCCAAATAACAGAGTTGTTTCTAAATTAATTGACATAGTACTGTAAGAAAATTTTATTCTGACAATATATATATATATATATATATATATATATATATTTTTTTTTTTTTTTTTTTTTTTTTATATATATATATATATATATATATATATATATATATATATAAAGTTTTAATGATTCTCAATTTGTATCGTAAGTGTCTCATTGACTTGGGGTGCTTGATTTCCTTCAAACAAGTAAAAAAATATATATATACATATTGGTTTTTCTTCCTCCAAATCGATCGCCATAATCTATTGTAAGTTTAAATTTTTCAAAAACTTTTTCCTCAGCCTCTCTCTCTCTAAACTTAATTTCGTACACTACAAAAATAACCCATTTTAGCGACGTCAAAATCCGTCGCTAAATAAGGAAAATCCGTCGCTAAAATAATTTTGCGACATATTTAGCGACGAAAATAGGGTGTCGCGTATAGGCATGTCGCAGATGGCAATTTCGTCGCAGGACGTCGCTGTTTGCGACGGCGTGATCATTGTCGCAAGACGTCGCAAATTAGCGACGGATTGCAACGTAAGGTTACGTCGCCAAAATAGCGACGTAGAGCGACCACGTTGCGACGCCATAAACTTTATGTACACTGACATGGCATGGCAGCCACGTCAGCATTTTAGCGACGTCTAGCGACGTTACGTCACTAGTTAGCGACGTGTCCATTCCGTCGCTGTCCGTCGCGGAACGTCGCTATACGTCGCAGATATTATAAAAAAAATTAAAAAAAATATAATTGGTATTTTTGTTATGCTGTGTGTCTGTATTTACAGTGTGCGTGAAGTGCAGTGTTCGAACCATCAACAGTAATCGAAACTGTCGATGGTTCCGAACACTGCATTTCACATTCAATGTAAACACAGACACATCATCACAAAAATACACATTATTTTTTTAAAATTTCGGCAGCACCTCCTTTGTATATCAGATCATCGCTTATAACCCAGCGTAGGTATATTTGTCATCCCCGTCGCAGATATCACAAAGTAAATATCACAATAAAAATAGAAGGCAGTGCAAAGTAAATATCACAGACACACATCTCACAAACATCAAATAGAGTCAAATAAAAATGGAAGATAAAAAGTTTCCCACCAAGTGTATAAACGAAAGTGTACCATTAATAAACAATTTGCCCATAGGGCCAATACATGTACAAGTCATAAAAAAATCAATGAAATCACTGCGGACCCCTGCCGCACAACTGGGATAGAATGTAGTCATACTGCTCCTGGGTGAGCTGCACCGTAGGGGCAGTAGGAGGCAGTGCAATGTCTGGAGTCGGCGCCGTCGATGGACCGGGAGGACGTATCTGCTCCAGCTCTCGCAGTCGCTCACCATAAACAGCAAGAGTACTCACCACCCTCTCAGTACTCGCCTCAAGCGAAGCCGAAACCTGAGTGAGTGAGGCAGACATGCTCCTCTGCGATCCCTCCAGCTCGACCTGTCTACGCTCTGTGCGCTGCGTAGACTCGGTGAGCGTGTGCAAGCTGGCAGCTGTAGCCTGATGCAGACTCATCAGCTCCTGTATACTGCGCTCGACCGCATCAAATCGTCCGGTGACGATCGGAGGGTCGGATCGTCGCTCGACCGCATCAGAAATCTGCTGCCAACTCGCGACGCAGCTCCTCGATCTGACGACGAACATCCTCAGCTCGTGACGACGCTGCGAAGCCGGAGACTGCGCACTGACAGAGGGGGCCCGGGATGACTCCGAAGCCAAATACGTGCCGTAGGATCCCGTACCGTAGTACGTACCCTTCTGAAGACCGCCAACGGCGGTCATCCAGAGCTCGTCCGGCGATGGAGCTGTAGGCGGCTGGAAGGAAGTACCAGCCCCTCCCTCTGCTTGCGCACTAGCAGCAGCAGCAGCAGCCGCCTCCTCCTGTAGCCGAACAAACTCGGCCTAGAACATGTTTGCTAACGTGTAAGTGTTTGCTAAAGTCTATATTGATATATATTTTCCTATTTTCTAAATTATAGTAAATTAATATAAAGAATAGAACGTACATATGTCTGCGTTGCCCTCTCGTCAATGAACTCCCCAGCCCTCCGATGGGTGACCAGGAAGACGGTCACCATGTTCGGGTCCTCACCCTTTTTTACCTGTTAAAATATATTATCTATTATTAGTATTAAACATTCTATCGAACTATATATAAATTAATGTTCGTCATAGGAAATGTACCAGACGACGAAAATGCTCCGTCATCGGAATGGAGCCACCACACCACTTACCGGCGCTCGACCGCGCCACCTTGGCCTTGTCAGACCGCTCCTGGTACTTGGGCTCGCGGAATCTAGCCTTCATCGCAGCCCACTGCTCTGGCGTGATCCAACCATGGATCGACTGTCCGGAGCGATCACGATACTTCTGGTCGTGGATCGCATCACGGATGAGCTTGGCTGCGACGGCAGAAAATTGGCCCTCGATCCTCGCCGTCCGGTGTGGTGGATAGAAATAGGTCCTCTACAAGAAGTAAAATACAAAAGTTGTATAATATACACAAATGATTATTAAAATTTAAAAAAACAATTTTTTACCTTGAAGTGGGCGAACCAAAAGGCCTTCCTATCTGTGGGAGCATCTGAGTAGTTAATCCAAGGCCCACCATAGTTCTGTCTCAGAAATACCCCCAGCTGTCTTTGTACTGCAGAAGGCCGATATCTGTACAATAATAATTTTTCATGAATATATATGTACATATAATTATTTGAGAAATATATTAATTAATTAACTTACTTCATAGGCCCGTCCGTCCAAATCTCCATACGCGTCTCGCCCGGGGGAGCGCATGGAGGGTCGCTCTCACCTGCCTGGGCAGGATCAGTCTGATCGTCGTCCTCCATATGCTCGGCGTGGGCTCCCTCCATAGAGCCGTCGACAGGAGGAATGCTGGACGGGGGATCAGGGATGCTGGACGCGGAATCAGGAAGGCTGGACGACGAGGGAGGAGTCGCCAACCTGCTGGAACTGTCCTGTCCCGGTAATGGACCGGGAACAGAACGGTACACTGGCGTACTCGGAGATGAGGATGAGGGTACGGAACTGCCCTCTCCATCCCCAGGCCGAGGCTGACGGGACTGCCTAATGTAAAATCCTCCGCGACGTCCTCCTGGTCTAGTCATACCTGATAATAACATATGACAATAAAACAAAAATACATTTATATAATAGACATCACAGATTTTTGAAAAATATCATAGTCACAGATAAAAGTGCCAATAAAGTGTCACTGAAGTGTCACAGATTTATATGATAGAAGTGTCACTAAAGTGTCAATATGATGATAAAACAAACGTACAGATTTAATCCTCTTCTGAAATTCATCTAGTTCGTTAGCTGTCACTTCCTATTCCCAGAATACGTATTCTAAATACATGTACTGCTGGATGTATTCATTTAATATTTATCATGTATTGTTTTGTATTTAAATTCCTTTAATTTTTTGTTAATTAATTTTCTGTAATTTTATTTTTGCACTTTACTTTCTGCTTTTATACTCTGCTTTAGCTTTGCTATGGGTTCGGCTCAGATTGGTTTAATTATGTTGGTTCATCATGAACCGAAATAAACCCCCACCTACCACCACCCCATTTAAAGCCCAAACCCTTTCTCTCTCTTCATTACTTCTTTTCTCATTACTCTCTTCTTCCTCATAACTCTCCCACCAACCTAAGAGAGCAAGGCAAGTGCCAACTTGCTTCTTGATGGATCCCTATTTTTATTGTTCCATCATCTTCCCTATTTGATTCTAAGTCTCTTTAGTACTTAGCATTTTCAATTTCCATGGCTTATTTGTTGTAGATCTAAGTTGATACATTTTCGATTTTTCTTGGTTTTGATCTCTAAAACTTGGTTATTTTCGAAAACTAATAGTTCTATGTTGTATAGAATTTAATTTCATTCAGTTTTGGCTTTTGTTTTGCTTGATTTCGACTTCGGATGATGAAGTTATGGCCATAGCAAGTTTTTAGGACTTTTATGGCTGAACTTGCTGTTTGGGGACGATGAACCCCATGCGCCGGAAACACCATGCGCCCGGGAGGCCATGCGCCGGGAGGCCATGCGCCGTGAAGTCCCGGCAACGCATTCTTTGACTCCGAGCGTGTCATGCACGTAGGTTCCTTACGCGCATGTACTGAAGACGCAACGTGAGTATCCCATGTGCCGATTGTGCAGGAATCACAGCCGCATTCCCACAGCGCATGAGTTTATTTATTTTCCAATCTCATTCCTCAGGCGCATGGATTATTTATTTCCCAATCTCATCTCACAGCCGCATTCTCCACAGCGCATGAGTTTATTTATTTCCCAATCATTTCCCTCAGGCGCATGATATTATTTATTTCCCAACCTTTTCCACAGCGCATGATATTATTTATTTCCCAATCATTCCTCAGGCGCATGAGATTCTTTATTTCCCAAACATTCCCCACAGCGCATGAGTTTATTTATTTCCCAATCTCATTCCTCAGGCGCATGAGATTATTATTTCCCAATCATTATTTATTTTCCAATATTTATTTCCCGAATTTGGCATTAATTAACATTGATTGTTATCTTGATTAAGTATTGATCATGCGTTTCTAGATGGAACTAAGAGACTGGCTAGTCGTCTTATTGAATTAAATGGAATAAGACACGTTCATATTAAGTATGAACTACTATAATCGATTTGGCCGATCCCGAATATTGACATACAGGCACACATGCAGACTTTAATTCATTTATTTATTTATTTTACTATAAAAGAAGCATGTGTACTTTATGGTCAAGGCATGATTGTTCCGTGGTTAGTTTGGATTGTTGCATTACGCTATGTAAGACCTACAACCTAACCGCACGGGCATCGTTGTAGAGTTGTGCATATCGTACCCTGTACGAAAGTACTCATTCCGAATGACCATGATCCACGGCATGGAATTTCACTCAACGTAGAGACTATTAAGTTAAATAAAATAATAATTGCATGGAGAGAATGGATTCCCGAGTTCTTACATGGCAGCCCTCTTGGGACTAGTAGTGCCCGACAGGCCGGCTGGTTCCCACAGATACTGCAAACCTGCCACACGGGCATGGAGCGGTATCTGGTAGTACTATTTATTGTTTATTGTATATTGATGACGGGCGTCCCGCTGGGACTCGTCTAATTCATGATTGGCACAATTGATTGATTGGATCGACTAGCCTTGCTTGTCCATAGTAAGAACTGAAAAATCTTTATTGCATAATTCCAGGATAATTTGGGACTCACAGTAGTAAGCCGTAGGAGTTGGATGGCCGTTTAAGTTGATTTGTTTGTGTACTGTACTACTCTGTTACCTAACTGAGATGATCAGAGCATCAGGGACATGACGGGCCAACTTCTGTCCTTGTTTGGTTGGGAGGTTGGTTCGAAGTGTCGTGATGTTATGTGAATCCCAGTAGCAAGCAGAGATCTATTATTATATTCTCTTAATTACTGGTTTAATGTCTCATATCGTGCTTCCTTGCGGTACTTGCTATTAGAGGTCTAACCTCTCTGGTTTTGCATGGCCAGATTTAGAGCCGGTTCCCGAGGACTCAACTTACCTCCACCTCCAAGATGGTCAATACTAGAGGGATGATCGCAGGAGGACTCGAGTGGGTTCCTTACTTCCCCGCTCATTTTGTTAATTACTTAATACCTTACCGTTTGGCACCGACATATTAGTCGGATTGTCTTGTACTTATTTTTACATAATTGTAATTAAGTCAGACTGCAGCTGATAACAATTGTGTATACTTTGCTACATCATCTGGCTATATTTGTAAAGCCAGATATCAGAACATTTTGACTGAGCGTTTGGGATGCCTTACTGCTTTATCTTACATGTCTCTATTTCTGTTTCTTGTTTGAATGATTGAGACAATAGATGTGAAGTGACCATAGCGAGATTTTCATGTAGTATGTACCCCCTGTCTTTTAGACAGCATTGATCGTATTATACGGTATTCATCTACCCGTAATACGTAGCTGGCTGAGTCATTCCCCCGCTCTCCAGTATTCTGGTTCTGGGGCGTGACATTAGCTCTTCTTCTCTTCTTTTCTTCTTCTTCTTCTTTTCTCTTCTTCTTCTTCTTCACTTTCATCTGCATCTTCCTCTTCAGATAATTCTACTTCTTCTACACAATTAGATGTGTAATGAGGAACTTCCGTCGTGTCCACTCCTATAATATTTGTTACAGAGGTAGTTCATCCTGTTGATAAGCTATATCGTCAACCTCAAAGGTATTTCTAGCTTTGGTTGCATACTGCCCACCAGTCCGACCTTGTTGTTCTCCGTTTAGGATAACTGTGAAGTACACGAGCTGAGCCTGACTTGATAGGATAAATGGTTCATAGGCTTGATATCGACGCCGATAGTTTATATCAACAAGACCGTGCTTGTCTACTTTCCAACCTTGACCTTCAATCGGATCGAACCAATCACACCTGAATAACACAATCTTAGCAGGCTCTATTCCATAACTATATGTCAGCTCCACGATCTCCCGTAGCACGCCATAGAAATCGTTGCCCGCATCAACATCTTTGTAGTTCGAAGATCTGATACACAAACAGCTATTTTTGGTGGAGTCGAGATCCACAAAGTTGTCTCTGATCGGGTAAGTTGTTGACTTGAACCTAAACCCATTAACACAGTAGCTTGGCCATATTTTTACAGCATAAATTGGTCCCTTGGCTAGCGTTCTAATAGACTCATTCTCAGGTCTTGCGTATGGACGATCGACCTAAATACCACGAAAGAAGCAATTAAGCTCATTCTCAATCAAGTGCATATACAGAAAGGTAATTGCAGAGTTCTGAAGTCTTACATATGCACTCAACCATGATGGAAAATAATGTCTCATTTCTTGTTCTAGTTCTTCTTCTGTTATGTGTGGCCTACCTGACCTCACATCATCATTAAATATGCTGAAAACAATATCGTGCAATTAATGTAATAGTATAATAATCAACACTATTAAAATAATGTAGACGTATTATTTACTTACCCCTCCAGTTTCTCTACTTCCTCCTCGTCGCAGTTGAGTAATACATATACCTGAGCAGTCCTTAGCTCATCACCGTTCAGATATCTCTTCTTCATTTTACCCGATGGCTTTCCTGGAGCATTGAATACCTTCAGTATTGTATCATTACTTTCATGATCTCCGTCGTCGTTTCTGGAAGCTCTCGTTCTATTAGTTGCAACATGAGGCTTGAAATACATCGAACAAAAGTTTGTAATCTCCTCGAGAACATAGGCTTCACAAATAGAACCTTCGACCCGTGCCTTATTTTTCACCTTTCTTTTTAGGTGATTCAAATGTCGCTCGAACGGGTACATCCATCGATATTCGACGGGTCCACCAACACGTGCCTCATAGGATAGATGAATCGGCAAATGCTCCATAGAGTCGAAGAATCCAGGAGGAAACACCCTCTCTAGCTTGCATAGTGTTACCGCAATGTCCTTCTCTTGCTTTTCTAGACGATCAACGAGCAATTTCTTAGAACAAAGATCCCTGAAGAATATGCTAAGCTCCGTCAATGGATCCCAAACTGCCTGCGGTAAGAATTCCCAAAATGCAATCGGAATTAACCTCTCCATGAATACGTGACAGTCGTGGCTCTTCATACCCGTCAATTTGTTTTCCTTCGGATCGACACATCTTCTCAGATTTGACACATATCCGTCTGGAAATTTTAGGTCCTGGATCCACCGACAAAGTCTCACTTTATCCTCCTTGTCCAGCAAGAAAATTGACTTCGGCAGGAACTGTTTTCCATTCTGCTGTATCAAATGCAACGCAGGGCGTTTGCATATTTCTTCTAAGTCCAACCTGGCCTTGGGATTGTCTTTCGTTTTTCCCTTTACGTCCATCACAGTATTAATTATGTTATCAAACACATTCTTCTCAATATGTATGACATCAAGATTATGTCTGATCAGATTGGTACTCCAGTATGGCAGATCCCAGAATATGCTCCTCTTTGTCCAGTTATGATCTCTACCAAATCCATCGCACTTGTACCCAGTTGTAGGATCTTCGATAGCACTTGGAAAATCTTTAACCTCCTCCCATATCGTGGCTCCGTACCACCTTGGCGGTGGATCACCCTTCTCTACAACGCCGGCACGGAATGCATTCCTGTTCCTTCTGAACGGATGATCTTTTGGCAGAAATTGTCGATGACAATCAAAGAAGCACGGTTTTCCTCCGTGTTTCAAGCGGAAAGCCTTACTACGGTCCATGCAATACGGACATGAGAGACGGCCATAAGTGCTCCATCCAGATAACATTCCATAGGCCGAAAGTCGTTGATGGTCCACATAAGGGTTGCCTTCATCTGAAAATTTTGCTTCCTGGAAACATCGTACGTGTTAGCGCCTACTTCCCATAACTGATTCAACTCATCTATCAAAGGCTGTAAGTACACGTCAATGTTCCTCTTGGGATTGTTCGGACCAGAAATTATAACGGTTAGAAACATGTACTGAGTCTTCATGCACATCCAAGGCGGTAGGTTATACGGAGTGACAATCACAGGCCAGCACGAATACTGGGATCCCGAAAGACCAAAAGGAGTAAACCGTCAGAAGATAGTCCCAACCTGACATTACGCGGATCTGAAGCAAAATCAGGATACACTCGATCAAAGTGCTTCCACGCTTCTCCATCGGATGGGTGATCCAACACTCCTTCAATCTGTTCTCGCATGTGCCAACTCATATTTCGGCCGTCTCTTTCACCATAAATAATCTTTGCAACCGCGGCGTTAAAGGCAAGTAGTGCATTGAATCGGTCGGTCTTCTTGTACCGGTAGACCTTCCTGTACTAGTTGTCTTATAGCGATCAGCACCACAAAATCTGCACACATCTTCGTCCTTGTCGTCTTTGTAGTACAGCATGCACCCATTGCGACAGGAATCGATTTTCTCGTATCCCATCCAGAGCGATCTCACCATCCTCTTAGACCGGTAGAAGTCTTTAGGCAACTTAGCACCCGCCGGCAAGATCTCTATAATCAACTCCAACACTCGGTTGTAGCATTCTTGCAACATGTTAAAATCTGACTTAATGCTCAACAGTCTTGTAACCACCTCCAACGGTGAATGATCCTCACAACCAGGATACAATGGAGTCCTTGCATTCTCCAGCAACTCCATGAACTGTGCAGCATCGGCGTTCGGTGCCTCCTCAGGTGCATCATGAACGAAACTAGGCCCCGCAGCGTCGAAAACCATGTTGATGCACCCGTCGTCGTATTCATGATTATCTGAAACAAAATTAGGTCCCGCATGCATATACGGCTCAACGTAAGGCTCCGGCTCTGATGCTAAAGACACAAGTTCTCCGTGTGCGGTCTACTGATAGTAATTAGGCGTGAAACCCCTCGAGTACAAATGATATGTCACTTCCACTTCTGGATAATATTTCACGTTATGACATTTCACACACGGACACTTAATTTTGGTACCGTCCATGTACTGAGGGAACACCTTAGCAAACTGCAGGAACTACTCTACTCCCACTATGTATTCATCCCGCACACCACACATATCATCAGGACGACGATTGTACATCCATGAACGATTCCGCAAGTAGTAATTCATATCCATTTAGAAATAATTCTGCAAAGATGGACACACATTATCCAACAGGCACAAATTCGTATATTATGTCAAGCAAAGTCAAACAAGGTCAAAGTAGGTCAAGGGTTGACCTACTGTTGACTTTGTCAACTCTTAGTCCAATCTAGGTCAGATGTTGACTCTACTTTGACTTTCAGTCAAAATAGTCAACCTTGGTCAAACAAGGTCAAATCTAAGTCAAATATCCTATTTCTAGTCATTACCTACCAAGGTACCCTTTACCTTATCGCTATTGGTATCCCAATACCAATACCTTAAGTTGGTACCCTTTACCTTATCGCTATTGGTACCCTTTACCTTATCGCTATTGGTATCCAAATACCAATACCGCGGTAACATGGTTGGTACATTAAGGGTCTTTGACAAGATGACATGTTGCGAAAAAAATATATCCTTATATATAGTTTTCCTACGGATTTTCTTTAACATTACGTAGGAGAACTATAAGGATATATCTTTTCACAACATGTCACCTCCTCAAAGACCCTTAATGTGACAACCATGGTTTAAAGTATCGGCCGATACCGATCCGATACGGCCGATACCGATACGATTTGCCATGTTCCGATCCGATACCGACCGATACCAAATATTGACCGATACCGACATTGGGGGTCTTTGTTCAGGTCAATTCGGCAAAACCAATCGGTAAGGGTGACTACTATTTCATATAATTTCAAAACTACTAAGAAATAACGCTGAAATACTTAAAATTATGCCTAAATGTATAAAATATATGTTTTTAAATGTAAATAATTTTTTAATAATTATTTGTTTTTGGATACCAAAGTCCGATACTCCGATACGATACCGCCGATACTACCGATATCGCCGATACCAATACTCATAGGAATAGTCCGATACCGATTCCGATACCGATATTGTGATCCTTGGGTATTTATATATATAGGTATATATGTATGTATTGTGTGTGTGTGTCCTGTGTCCTGTACTGTGTCCTGTCACAGAGTCGTGTCCGAAAACAAACCAAAGTCAAGTGTCCAAACCAAACTCGTGATTTAAGTGAGGCCTAATAACAGCTAGTGTTGAACATTTAATGATAGTCTATTATAAGAAGTAATATTTGCTTTGTGAAACCAAGTCTGCATCAGATTTTCTATTGTCGTAGAGTCCCTGTGAATTGGAAGTATGCATGCAAAGTCTTCATCGGATTTTATATTCGTATATTTGTCTATTTTGGCAGTGATGATCTTAACTTGTTGATGGTCTTATGACTTTGTTGTATTCCTCATTAAGTATGATTGGTGAAGAGGCACATTTTCATGATATGGGATTGCAAATAACTCAGAGCCAACAAGTTGACAATGCTCTAATGAACTATGATCAATTAATCAATGTTGTTAAAGCTGCCTGTGATTAGTCGTTTGCTAGAAACATGATCTGTATTCTGCCTGTGATTAGTCAATTTTCTGGAAACAAGTATGGGCAATATGCTTCTAATGATTCTTGTCATCAATTCATTTGCTAGAAACAATAATGTTGTTGTTGCCTTCGAGTGTCATATCATGTCTTGTATTATGTATTCTCTATTTTGTAATTTTCGAAAATGAAACATTATGTATTCTTTAAATTTATCAATATTGTTGTTGTGGCATGTGATTAGTCATTTGATGGAAATATTATGTATTATATCATTTTAACAGTTCATATATTATGTATTATTGTCATAAAGTTCCATTAGATATTATGTAAAAATAATTTGTAAACTGGAACAAATATATAAATACAGTTATTTTATTTCAATTGCTCTCATTTGTTATTTTTTGGGCAACCAAACAATATTTATAGAAGTGTCCAAACCAAAGTCAAGTGTCCAAACCAAAGTCAAGGATTCATATACAAGTGTCATGTGTATACGTGTCTCCCAAACCAAACTCGTGTCCAAATACTCGACACAATGTGTCCAAAAACAAATCAAACTCTGTGGGGACACGATGTGTGTCCGTGGGAGAGGAGGAGGAAGGAGAGGAGTTAGGTTAGGGTTTACCTGAGGAAGAGGAGGAGGAGCTCGGATTGGGGGAGGAGGAGCTCGAGGAGGAGGATCTCGAGGAGGAGGAGCTCGCCGGAGGGGGAGGGAGTCGCCGGGGGGAAGGGGGTCGCCGGGGGGGGGGGGGGAGGGCACTGACAGAGGGGGAAGGAGTCGCCGGGGGGGGTGGGGGGGGGGAATTAAAATTTTCGGAAGTTTTCGAGTGAGAGTGAGGGGGAAAGAAGGCAGCGGCGTGCCCTAAGTAAAATAACTTAGCGACGTCACGTGTTGACGTCGCTAAACGTCGCAAAAATGGCGACATATATTTATAATATGTCACTGAATGTCGCTATTTCGCGACGTAGGAAACTCCTGTCGCAGAACGTCGCTAGTCAGCGATGTTTTGCAACGTGTTTATAAAGCTGTCGCTAATAGCGACGTCATTTCTTGCCGTCGCTAAATTACGTCGCTATTAGATGATATTTTAGTAGTGGTATATTATATTTTTAATAATTAAGATATCTAAAATTTTATTATTCTAATGCAACTTCGAACATGCTCTAAATTAAACCGTCTAGATCGCATCAACCAATTAATTTAATAAATTAAAAAAAATTAAGTGAGGTAACTATAGTTATTTTCTCGCGTAGTTGAGAACAAAAAATTAAAACCTAAAATCCCTCTAACTACATGAACATGTATAAATCCTAAATATTTTACAATTTAAATTAATTTAAACTAACTAAATAATATTATCTAACTAAAACATATTCAAAATTTTTTAAAAAAAAATTATGATAAATCATAACTAAAATATATTTAAAATATATAACATAATTTGAATTTATATATTCTAATAATATCATTGAATTTTTTACGTGTTAAGTTTAAGTAGTTTGTAGTGCTAGCTAATATTAAAACAACTAAGAAAACAAATTATAATAGTAATTAGTGAATAAAATTTTGTTAATTATTAATTAATGACAAGTTGAACATAAAACCCATAAAAATCTTTCCGTCAACTCCAACTCTCATTTTGTCAAGAGAGAGAAGAAAGTAGAAAAATAATGGGAGAGGAGAACGACGGCGGCGGCGATGAGCAGCGATTGAAGCGGATGGCGGCGGCGGCGTACGAGTACGAGTCGGATCCCCGGTGGTCGGAGTACTGGTCCAACATCCTCATCCCTCCGCACATGGCCTCCCGATCCGACGTCGTCGACCACTTCAAGCGCAAGTTCTACCAACGGTTCATAGTTAAGTGACAAGAAGAACAAGAACCCCCCACAAACCCCAGAAATTTTGGTTCTAGATTCTTGAATTTTTTAATTTTTTGCTGAAACGTTGGTCCAAATCTAGTTTTCGTTGTTGTTGGAACTGGATCAGGAACCCTAAGTCTTGATTGCTGATGTAATTCTATTGTGTTTAGTGGTTCTTTGAATTTAGGGTTCTTAATTACCTGTAGAGTCTTGATTTTTGAATTTAGGGTTCGTAGTTCCAGTGTGATTGATGCTTTTTTCAATTTTGGGTTCTTGTTCGTACTGAAATGTTGGTCTAAACTTAGGGTTTTTTTGAACTTGATTAGGAATCGTAATTTAGGGTTCTAAATCACTATTGAAGACGACTAAAACAGTGTAAAATAGGAAAAATAAACCAACAATTTGTTTAACCATGTATATTTTGTGCGACCGTTCTGATTGTGTATGTTTGTTTGTATATAGGATCCTGGTTTAATGGTCGAGCCAATGACTACAAGTTCGTCTCAGTCAAGAGCATCGGTGAGATCTTCATCACCTCCGGCGACAGAAAATGCAAGGCCTCGTGCTGCAGGTGCATATATAATTCATAAGCAGAGCATGCTTATTTTTCATGTTTTAAGTATTGTTTTTTTTTTTTCCTTCTCATTTAAGCTAATTATGTGTTATGGGATATTCGGTGCAGCATCTGGTAGCGGAACAACTCCAGCGCCGGCCACAAACTCGAATTATTTGCGCTTGGATAGGCATACGATGCACTTTGCTGTCAATGCCTGGGTGTGTAAAATCTATACTTTGATAGATGCAGGAAATTCCACTGTCTTTTAATTATCTTTAGTACTTCAATGTAGGTGCTCTCTCTAGTGGTTTGGCGTCTCATGCATGAAATATTTTTATAATTATATATCAGTTTCTTTTAATTACTAATATGCACATACATTTTGTAGCTTATCAGCAGAATGGTTAGGACTGTAACTACTGAGTTCAATGTGTTGTTATATCATATCCTGGTTCATCTTCCATGAGATTTCCGGGACGACTTTATATAAATGAAGTACCTTACTTGTAATTTGATTGATTAATTGGGAGTTGGTGCACCCACATTGGATCTCTTAACAGCAATTAACTAACACTGACACGTACGACACTTGAATGTATCTAAGCCTTAGAATGAGCATAGTTTCATGTAGTTGTATCTCCGAACAATTGAGTGTTCTCAGCTAGTAAGACAGAGATGGTTGTGGGACGTTAGGGACTCTTAGATATGAACTTGTAGTTGCATAATACTTGTGTTATAGGTGTTTTCTCTCAGGTGAATGTTAGTACATAAATATTAAACCTCAGTGGACAGTGATATAATAGCACTTAGGTGCAGCTTGGGCATTATTGCTAGCGATGTGTAACATAAGTGGAAAGAAGCCTAAAAAAGTAGCATTCTGCCTTGTTATGGTAGATGCATTCCTATCAGAGTATTTATGCAAAAAATAAAATAAAATTAGTGGGATTCTGCGTGCAATATAGATACTGTACTTTATTCAAGAATCAAGGTGTTTATGTGGAGGTTTATGTAAAAAATGTTAATATGGAAGGTTGTATATTCCAAACTCATTTTAACTGATGAATTCCAGATCTTTAAAGGTTATGTATTCCAAATTCAGTACTATGTCATACATTGCTTTGTAGGTGTTTTGTGTGCAAAATGTGTTTTATCTGCTGTAATGTACTCGGACACAATCATGAGATGCATTTGACCATCACATAATAGGTAAAGTCACATCTATGTCCTAATTAATGCTATGGTCTTCTGTTAAGCTATAGCAGCTCATATTATAATATTAACAACGTCGTGGCAACTCTCGAATGCCAAGCACCAACAATTAAAGATACTGAAAACAGGGAGGTGGCTACATTGGTTAATATGGTACCTTAAGGGACAAGTGGGGCTGGGAAACTCACAGGGATCATCCCACAGTTAAGGCAGGAAAGGGGATGCACCCCTTACAGAGCAGTTGGGATGTTAGACTGCCTGTTACACGCACGTTGGCACATACACACAGGTTCATAATAATCTGTGGTAAACCCTTATAAAGAGGAACCATTCATGTTTCATGAACTAAAATCATGTCATATGAATTGAAATAAGTCCTCTATTTTTTTGGTTAGGTTCCAGAGTAATACTTGATTTCAGGTATCAAGAAGTAGTTCCAATACAAATACAAGTGTGTCATGCATCAACTCTAATTTTAACTCGAGTCACGTAAACAGCCACTCAAGGTAAGGCTGCGTACATCTTGACTCTCCCCAGACCCATCGTAAGCAGAAGCCTCTTGCCACTGGCACACCCTTTCTTTAATACGAAACCAGATGAAGTTGAAGATTACAATTGCTTCTGGTGTACCCGGCATAAGACACAGTGTCCTATGGAACCAATGTTTATTAATTAAGAAAACATAAGAAGTTTAGCTGGAATGAGCATGATGAGAATCTGAGATGGGTGAGCATCATCACAATTGGAAGTAGAATAAGAAATGAGTTCAATCATGAGACATTTGAATAACGTAGCTTCCATTACGTATAAGTTTCGTTAGAGATAATTGGGCATGTAGGATATCGTCTGAGGGGCAACTCTTACTATCCTAGATTTGGGAGTAAAATATAAAAATGGCACCAACTAGAGCGGAATGAAAAAATAATGTCTAATAACCCGAAACACCTTGGAGGAAGGCCTCATTATTGTTGTATTCTTATGCCTTTACTTTTTATAGTATGAAATAATCCGTTGTCCGAACTCTTGTTGGCTGACTGGTGATAACATCTGAAGGATATTTTACTGTGGATATCTGTCATTCAGACTCAAGAGTCAGTAGGACACATGCTGTGTGATGCTGGCAGCAGGATCTGGCATGTGTTTGGTTTGTAGAGTGTTTTTTTGGATAAACAGGAAATGAATTCTATTTATTTCCAGTTAGGGAGAACAATTATATTAGAGGCTTTACATGAAACTTCTATTAACAATTATTCAGGATTTATGAGCTAAACTTGTTGCTTTAAGGTGCATCGTTTATGTAAAATTGTTCGTGCACATTGTCAATCTTTTGATGCTGTGAAGTTCTCCTTCTTGAGTATGGTTCTATGAAGAAAATGTTTTTAGAATGGCCACATAGAAGAAGACAACCTTCATTAGTGCATGTTGTAGAAACAATAACTGATTGATATATCATATTCATACTTAGTAACTTCTCTTTCAAGCTCATCATCGTTATCATCAAGGTCTTCTCCTATCAAAATGAGTCATCTATGAAGCATGAGAAGCTCCCAAAAAATAAATTTACTAAGATCCAATAACCGGCTTTCAAGCTGACATCAACCCTTTGTGCTCAGATCTAATAACTCAACATTTCCAAAAAATGTATATTCTCCTTCTACTGTATCTCTTGGTGCTTCAGCAAATCTCTTCCCTCTTATTCTTCACGTTCTCTCCACCGTTTTTTTTTTCCTTTTTTTCTCATATCATTGACATGTTTCCACTTTCTTCACATAAATTTATCATTTACCAGGTTAATTTGTCATTAGGGAAATTATACCATGTATCTCCTAGTTTCAACTCAAATGCAACTTCGGCCTTGTTTGGTTCGCGGAATCATCGGGTTGGGAAAGGAAAGTGATTACTTCCTATGTTTGGGTGCCAAAAGAATTGAGGAGGAAAGGAAAGTGATTCCCAATGGAAGGAAAATTAGGGAGGAAAGTGATTTCCATCCATCCAAGCAAGGAATCACTTTTCCATATTGAAGTATTCACTTTCCTTCCCAAATTTCTTGGCATTTCCAAACATTGGAAAGGAAAATCAATGGGAATCGTAATTTCCCAAGGGAAAGGAAATGCCAAGGAATTGATTTCCTTTCCCTTCCATTCCGCGAACCAAATGAGGCCTTCAGGTCCATGTAGGACTAAGGAGTTGTTCCAACCAATGTAAATTACCAGCTCTCCTTATATTCTGTCCTATATTGATCCATAGAAAAGGAGTTCACAGAGATGCAAAGTGGGAGATAAATTCTATCTAGCTATTATGACTAGAGGGAAGTTACCAGTGAACAAAATACTATTATTGTACAAGATTAATTCCCTTAACATAGCTCAATGGAAGAAAATGATTCAAACAGCCGAGTCCAAATATATGAGATAAAGGCTTTGTTGTTGTTTTGTTGTTGTTCTACAAGATTAAATGGCCAGTAGGACCAGTGTTGGTGCTACCAGCCCACCATCTACAAACATGATGGTGAGAGTGGTGTTAAGACCTGCTGAAATATACTGAAACATGTTATAACCACCCTCTCTATAGTTTGATATAGCTTTTAAGCCTTGTTAGTAGCTAATGTTAATTCATAAGAATGATGCCATCTTAATGTGGACTTCAAACATTGCCTTCGAATTTTACTTGATACAATGAATCTTTCATGTCAAATAGTTAATGATATGTAAGGGTGATATATCATCTTCACGATGACTTTATATGTTCTTAGAGTGTAAAAGTGTGGAGTTGGAAGTGTCTCCATGACATTGCAGACAAATTTTGAAAGGATTGCCTAGGCAGCCACGTCCCTTAACAACTGTTGAGCAAGTTCCTGCTTCATATTTAAAGCGAGAGTGAGAATCCCTAGTTCAAGTTTGAGGAGAATGAGAGACATCTTTATGGTGTGACTCATCAAAAACAAGGAGACCATTTGCCTAATGGCATTGATCCATCTTGCCTATCCTTTGCTTCTAACATGATAGCATGACTACATGCGCTGAACATGGTGCAGATATTTTTCTGTTTCCAACTTACTCATTGGGTTTATTGAACTTGGCATAATATTCCATCTAAACAGTCATTTAGGCTGGGTTGGGATTGCTTGTTATTGCTGCTTCTACTTATTTTTATGAAAATATGTCCAAAATCTGTTTGGTACAACAAATTACAACGACAAAGCAGTTATCCCATTTCTGGGGTTGGTTGTTTGAATCCTCTTCTTCCATTTTGCAATGTTAGGGGCCATGTCCTCTGTAATGCTAACAAAATTCATACCCTTTAACAGTTCAATCATGTTTGTCTAGGTCTATTAACTAGTATACTATCGCTCCTCCTTACAGGAGCATCTATTGATCAACGCCAAACCGTCTTAAGTCAATTTTCTCTTATCTTGTCCTCAATTGATACCACCTCTAACTTCCCACGGACACTCTTTTCTTATCATATTCTTTTAATGTATTGCCACTCATCCATCTTAGCATTCTCATTCGGCTACACCAACTTTGTGGACATATTGTTTATTAATTGTCCAACACTCTTAATCCAGAAATCATGGCTGGTCTTATAGCGGTCTTTGTAGAATTTCCCTTTCAACTATAAGTCTTTCAAGGTATCCTGCTATCACAAAGTTTATCAAATTTTTTTTTTTGAAGAGCTAGTTCCATTTTGGGCAGTTTCTGAAAGCAGGTGGGAGGCTGCTTCTGCTGCTGCTTTTCAAAAGCAACCACAACCCTAACCAAGTCTTAGTGCAGTCAAGATATCTATGCTGAGCATTATTTACCATGACGTTATTTCCTATTCCTAAGGCTATGCTAGCCATCTTGTCCAGTTCTACAGGTAAGTGGAGTAGAGTTTTGCGCTTAAAGTTAACCAGTAAGTTAGGAAAACCCTCTCCAGGATCACAGTTCTAACTCCCCTAATATTTTGGACAGTATATAATAATGGTAAATTCTGAGATAAGAAAACACATTAGATAAATTTGCATATAAATTTAAGTTTGTAAGGGAGTTTTGGATTTGTCTGGACCTACCACCGACATTGAGACTTTACTTCAATTTTGATGACCCTAATGAGTTGGCTATATGATTATCCAACTTAAAGACCTTTATAGATCTTGTTTTTAAGTGTCATGTAATTTGTACTGGGTGGTTCATGAGCATAAAGTTTGATTATGATACTGAGTTAGCATTTCTAACAGGAAACCTAAGGTGTTCATATAAGTGTAATATTCTTTTTATTAGCTACCTGTTGATAAATCCTGTATGTTGGTGCCAGATTCCTAGCCAGGTAGCCATGAGTAGAAGAGGTCATAAAAACTTTGTCAATTCTTTTATGGAGCATTGTTATGCTCCATAGTCAATCCCATTCAGATGGATGGGAGAAGGACGGTATGATGATGATTACCTCTCTGTGCATGGAAAATAAATATTCTGCAAATCGAGGCATCTATTATCCAGAGTGGAAGAGCCGGAGTGGAAGTTACCTTTAACATGCCTATTCTTAAGCTCCCTTTCTTCCCAATCTTTTCGCAACACTTCAATAACAAACCTTACTATTTATCTCATCAAGCAATGATTTTTAAATATCATTTTTGGTGAGGCTGAGGATTCATATCTATCTGACACAATCCTGCAAACGCAGAAGCTTTATGTTCTTTCTTTTGGAAATACAGTTGCCTGTATTTTTTCCCACTGGAATGCTTACTGTAGTTAATAAGAACCACTGAGCTATATTTGCCGAGTCGACTCTAGTCCTTCCTTTCACAAAGGATGAATGACTGAAGCATATTATTATTTATGTTTTACCCTAACTATTCATCAGCCACACTACTCAAATTAAATGCTTATTGAACTCACCAAGATTTGTAACATACCATTGTCTATTTTTCAGATTTTGATTGTGGCAGTGCTTGGTGTTCTTCCAGTTGTATCAAGAAATCTTTCAAACAAGGCATACCGATTGTCCTTGTTGGGCACTGGCTTATCATCATTTTATTCTTTATACACTCTTTATGGGGTAAATATCGATGTACTTATTATTAATTTTGCTTCCTCTTCATTAAATGAGCTCTTACTGGTCTTGTGGTTCTTTACTGCTATTTCAATGTTGTTGTGGAGTTCTCTTACATATCTTCATGAATTCATCAGTTATCATTTTATTTGCAGAAGCCTAGGGCATGGAATCTTCCTGCTCTTCAAGCATGGATTCAGTCTGTGATTGTAACCAAGGATTTTATTCAGTTCATCTACTGTCTTACTCTAGTTTCTTCACAGACACACTTTAAATGTGAGTTTTTGTATTCTGATATCCGATAGTATATTCAGACTCTTGAACAAATGTCCTACTTGACATATTAGATCGTGAAAATTCCCCCGTTTATTTGTAATCATCATCTATATATTTACTTTGTTGACAGTTGCTTTGATACCTGTGCTTTGCCGTGCACTTGATCATGTTGCTAAATTCCTAAGGCGTAATTTCACTCGTTCTTCAATATACAGGTCACAACTTTGTCCTTGAGTTGTAACCTCTTTACTGCCGGCACTAATGAGTTATTTGCTCGAGTTATCTTGACTAATCGAGCAGCCTTGTCCTCATCTACAGGAAATACCTGGAGGAGCCTTGTGTATGGGTGGAGGCAAATACTACTACCCTCAGCATCCTTAGTTCAAATGCTGAGATTGTGCTGGGCTTCCTTCTAATTATCTCGCTTTTTTCGTTAGTAACTTACAACGATGCTCTCTGATTAGTTTTTTCTTACTGTTTCTTCTGCTTTCCTTTTATTAGATCCTGATTTCTTTTATAACTGTTACTCCTGCCCATCTGAAAAATCTTATGTAGGTGGCAACGTAGCATACTACAAACTTTCATGTATTGGCAGGTCAGTTCTCTCTCTAACTTCCTCGAATTGCTAGTTAGTTTATTTTACCTTTTTTTGTGGCGCACTCGTTCTCATTTTGGTAACATCAACTCAAGTCACTCGCTCTGGTTATTTGCAAACGGCAGACGTGTTCCCAAGTTCTAGTTGTGACCTTTATGTCTTGATGGTTTTGTCAACTAAATATGTACTTGAGGTAGTAGCAGTGTCCTAAACCACATCTCTCTCCCGGCGTTAGGCACAGGACTTTCTGCACGCTGCGTTGCATGCCTTTTGGGCCCACTGCCCCCAACTCCCAACATTTTTATAAATGGAAGGAATAATAGCACCCCCCCCCCCCCCCCCCCCCCCCCCCCCCCCCCCCCCAACCCACCCACGCCACCCCCGGCCCCACCCCATGGCTCGATCCACTGATTTCCCCCCAAGGAATAGTAACAGTGTCTTAAACCACATCTTTGTTGTGGGTATCATCTAGTTACATTCCAATAGTTGTTGGCATGCTTGCCACAGATTTTTAGGCCTTCAACTAAATATGAGTTCTTACATTCTCATTTTTGCCACTACTGTGTGGGGCTTTGTGGAACTGTAATTGACATACATAGGTTTTGTTCCGGGGTTTCAATCTATTGTATTTTGATGCAGATCACTTGCCTTCATGATTTTCCACTAATCACTTAACAAAAATAATTCATGAGATCTTGCATCTTCTTGTAGGCTAAAGATTATTGTTGAACTACAGCCAGCTTTACTTTGCAGTAATGATCAGCTAATACATCTTTGATCTATTTTATTATGGTTTCAGCTGCTGAAGCTTATGTACCATTCTCCTGCAACTGGTGGCTATCACCAGAGCGCGTGGGCCAAGGTGGGACGGGCCGTCATCCCGTACATCCACCGTTTTGCCCCGTTCTTGAACACTCCTATATCAGCAGTCCAGAGATGGTGGCTCAGAATGTAGAAAGGAGAAGCGCGAAGCATAGATGAAATTGTGTCATCTTTTTTGGGGTCTTTAGAAGAATTCCTCTTATGACTGAAAAAGAGGGGAAAAAAAAAACAATCGATTTATAATGTACACTAGTATAGCTTTCACTATGTTAGCTTTCGTCGTCCTTTCCATATGGCTTTCCACTGAAAAATGTTAAAGTCCTGCTCATCGCCTTTTGCTTTATATACACTGAATTAGTTTTAATGGTGTTGCCAATACAGCTCCCACCTCCTCTTCATTTCTGTGTTCTTAGCTGCTTGTTCAGTTCTACTGAAAATGGGTACAACTACGCCTACTCCAACCGTAGCTTTGCCCAATGACCAAGAACCTGTTCTGGTGAGCACTCAACATGGTTCCGAGCCCATCGGGCCATTCTTTGCCATGATGTCAGTGGTCATCGTTCTGTCAGCTATTGCGTTCATGTTTGGTCGGTACTGTGCATTGTGGACTCGAGGCTCTGATGCATCAAATGATTGCTTGGGTTGGGTTAGGAGGAGGTGCGGTGGTGAGCGTGCAGGAGGAGATGCGGTGGTGGCCGATGCACGTCGGGGTGTTTTATAGGCAGAGATCCGGTGCCCGCAGCGGTGCCTGTGGATTTGCAGCCTAAGATCAGGTAAAGTAAGCACCAGTTTTGGCGGTGATTGTTCTCATGTTTTTGTTTCTAATCCTACCGCATATAGAATGATTATATAGGTGAAATTATTGAAGGGCTGTTTATATGGCTATGCTAAGGTCACTACAAAAAAGTGTCAGTGGTTGTTACCTTTTTTTAGTCACGAGTGTTAATGGTCGTCGCTATTTACAGCACTTCTGTGCATAGTCGGGATTTTAGAAATTTCGACAATCTTTGTTGTGCTTAAGATTGCCAAAATTTGTGCAGTCCTAAACTGTTAAAGATTGTTAATATTTTGGCAATCTTGATATGCATATGACTATCAAAATTTTGGTAATCTTGATATGCATGATGATCAGTATTTAATTGATCTTTCATAGTTTATTCGTAATAGTTATGCACGTCGAATATCTTCAAGAGAACCAAGGACGGACGAAGAAATTTAAATCACGAGTCAACCTCAAATTTAAAGATCTAAAATGTCCAAAAATAAAATCACATACTAAAAAACAACAACTTATATATGTAGTTTTACATGGCTTAAAAAAATGGAGGAGTCTGGCAGGAGAAAATCACAAATAGGGAAAAACAAATCGTGAGAATTGAGGTAACACGTGAATATAAAAATTTCACTGGGTCAGTTGATCCTATTTGCCCTTGCAAAGAACCATAAATTTATTTTTCAAGAAGCAAGAAGAAGTACTCTTCCAATAGAAGCTAATATGAGTAATGGTCTTCCAACTTTTGCAAGATTGTTCGGTCTTTTTCGCACATTTATTGTCACTCGTCACAATATGATCCCATTAACCTTGATGGGTCTCACCAAGATCTTGGTATTATCATGGTCATCAAATCTTGATATTCATGAGATGAGCAATCTCCTAGCCAAGGGCAGAGTGACTGGTGGGCTGGGGTGGGTTCTAGTCCACCTATTTTTTTTGTATACGTGTCAGTTTACATCCAGTTTTCTATTCCAAATTTCAGTTTATACAAGTCCACATCAGCCCATGCTCCAGCAGTCCATTCTTTTTTTAAATTTCTTGCTACCCTCTCTCTCAATATCATGCGTGTACACACTCTAAAGTATAAAGAATGTACATTGCAAATTGTTCCTTCTCCAGAATTTCGCTATCACCATCTCTCATCTTTTCTCTTCGTACGAACACTCCTTCCTCGACCAACATCTCTCATTAGGACTGCAAACGAGCCAAGCCGAGCCAAGCTTTTGTAAGCTTGAGCTTGGCTTGACTAGAATTAATCGAGCTCAAGCTCGAGCTCGAGCTTGATAATTTTTTATTTATTTTAGAGCCTGAGCTTGGCTCGAGCTTGTTTATATTAAGCTTGAGCTTGGCTTGGTTTGAGCTCGAGCTTGGCTTAATAAGCAAGCTTGATTCAAGCTTGATAAACAAGCTTGATTTCAAGCTCGCTCAACTTTGAGCTTGATTTCAATTTAGTTAGCTTTGAATTCAAGTACATATAATATTAACAATTTATTTATAAAAAAATAATTAAAGAAGTTCCTTAATATGAATTATTAATGACATAAAAATATATAATGCGCGCGCGCACACACACACACATTTATTATTATTATTATTATTATTATATATATATATAATTCAACAAAGAACAAACGAGCTCCTAAACGAGCTTCTAAATGAGCCAGCTCTGTCACGTCCCAGAACCAGAATACTGGCAAGTGGGGACGGACCAGGCTAGCTACGTAATACCAAAGTACTCCAGTACTCTGAAATAACGTATAAGCTGTCAAGACATGGGGTTACTACTACAAGCCAACAGTCAATCCTAGGTCGAACGATCCTAGGTATCTCAATCACAGGCAAAAATGCAAGGTACAAGAAGTATGATCATCAGACATAAAATAGTAAAGCATCCCAAACCATATATACATGGATGTCACTCCCCGTTCGCAGAATGCGTATTTTAATACGTGTACTGCTTGAATGTATTTATTTAATATTTATCATGCATTTATTCTGTATTTAATTCCTTTAATTTTACGCTAATTATTTTTCTGTATTTTATTTTCTGCTTTTGTTTTGCTCTTGGGTTCGGCTTGGGTTGGTTTGTTTTGGTGGTTCATCATGAACCTAACCCCCTACCTACCACCATCCCTATTAAAGTCCAACTACTTTCTCTCTCTTCATTCATTCTCATTTACTCTTCTTCTTCTCCATTAACCTCTCCTCTAGCCTAAGAAAATCCATAGGCAAGTGCATCTTGCTTCCACATGAGAACCCATGTGATTCTAAGATAGTTTAGAACTTGACATTTTGTATTTTGAAAGTTCTATTTCTGTAGATCTAGAAATTTGTCATTCTCGAATTTTGGTGGTTTGATCTATCAGACTTCCTTATTTTCAAGTTTTGATCATTCCAGATTGTTGAGATTTGTGTTATACCCCATTTTGATCCATGGAAGTCCCATTTTGGCTTAGATTTAAGGTTTCATGGAATTTGGAGTTCTGGAGGTTCTCTACGCCCACGTTTATACGTGCCCGCGTATTATCAAGCTCTACGCCCACGTTCATTCGTGTCAGCGTGAACCTGGATTACGCAAGTCTACTCTGGCTTGGCGTTATTTTCTTTACGCGTAACTCTATTATTTACGCGTACAAGTTCACGCGTAACATTATTCTTTACGCGTACAAGTTCAGGCGTAACGTTATTTCCTTTACGTGTAACTCTATTCTTTACGCGTACAAGTTTCACGCGTAACTCTATTCTGTACGCAAGGTTATAAACGGCGGTAGGCGGGTGCGCGGCGGAGAGAGTCCGCCTACCGCCTAGGCGGTGCCTAGGCGCCGCCTAGGCGGTCGATACATTTTGAACACTTTTTACTATTTTACCACAATTTTTTGCATAATATGCATATTGCGCCTAGGCGCCGCCTCGGCGGTGGATACATTTTGAACACTTTTTACTATTTTACCATAGTTTTTTGGCGTAATATGCATATTTTAACGGTGTTCCATGCATAACTAAGTTGTAGAACGAAGATTTATAAGGTTTTAGTTTTGTAAAAGTGAACCATAGGCCCGTAATGTTTTAAAAACCTTTTTGGCCAAAATATTTTGTAAAGTATTTCTCCGCCTAGGCGTCCGCCTACGCTGCCTCACCTCCGCCTATGCCGCCAATCTCCGTTGGCCGCCTACTCTACCGCCTACAGAAAAGCGGTGCGGAGAGGGACCGCCTACCGCCTAGGCGCCGCCTAGGCGGTCTAGGCGGGCGCCATTTAGAACACTGTCTGTACGCGTACTCCTTTACGCGTACTCCTCTGGCTTGACGTAAGACGAGTTTACGCATAACCTTATTCCTTTATTGAGCGTACTCCTTTACGCGTAAGCTTTATTTCTTCATGCGTGAACTTCCCTCACGCGTAAATTTTCTTTACGCGTATTTCATTGGGCGTACTCTTCTGGCTTGGCGTATTTCATTGAGCGTACTCCTTTGGCGTACATGGCACCCCTTATTATATCCTTACGCCTTTTTGGCATAAACTCGATATACTCATGATATGTTAGTATTTTTAATACATATTGTCGTGTGGAGAGCGCACTGTGCCTCGATTGGTTTATGGATACCCAGTATGACTGTAACTTAACCCTGAGAGTTATAGATCCGGCCATACTAAATGCTAGTTGACCTTCATGCCTTGTCACGAATTGACATTGGTTGTTACCTCGACTAATGATTGATCATGCGTTCCTAGTTGGAACTAAGAGACTGGCTAGTCGTCTTATTGAAATTGAATGAGACACGTTCATATTAACCGTGAACCATTGCAATCGACTAGCCGATCCCGAACATTGGCATATGGACACGTGCAGACTTCAACTTGTTTCTATAAAAACAGCATGTGTACCTTACAGTCAATGCATGATTATTCCGTGGCTAGGTTTGATTGTTGCATTACGCTATGTAAGACCTACAACCTAACCACACGGACATCGTTGTAGAGTTATGCATATCGTACTCTGTATGAAAGTACTCATTCTGAATGACCATGATCCACGGTATGAGATTTCAATTAACATAGGGACTATTAAGCTAAATAAAATAACGATTGCATGGAGAGAATGGATTCCCGAGTTCTTACATGGTAGCCATCTCGGGACAATTAAGTGCCCCGACATGCCAGCTGGTTCCCACAGATACTACAAATCTGTCACACGGGCAGGGAGTGGTATCTGTTTATATTTTTATGTATACTGATGACGGGCATCCCGTTGGGACACGTCTAATTCATGATTGGCGCAATTGATTAATGGGTAGACTAGCCTTGCTTGTACATTGTAAGAACTGAGGGATCCCTTACTGCATATTTTCCGGGCAACTTGGAACTTACAGTTAGCAAGCCGTAGTAGTTGTATTGCCATTTAAATTGATTTGTACCTACTTCGTTAACTACTGAGATGATCAGATTGTCAGGACACGACGGGTCAACTTCTGTCCTTGTTTGGTTGGGAAGTTGGTTCGAAGTGTCGTGATGTTGTGCGAATCCCAGTAGCAAGCGAAGACTTATTTATCATATTCTTAACTCTTACCACTGGTTTTAATTCTCATGTCGTGCTTCCTTGTGGTACTTGCTATTTGAGGTCTAACCTCTCTGGTTTTGCATGGCCAGATTTAGAACCAGCTCCCGAGGACTCAGCTTACTTCCACCTCCAAGATGGTCAATACTAGAGGGATGATCGCAGGAGGATACGAGTGGGTTCCTTGCTTCCCTGCTCATTTTACTACCTACTTTACATTTTGTCGCTTGGCACCGACATGTTAGTCGGACTGTCTTGCACTTACTTTTACATAATTGTAACTAAGTCAGACTGCAGCTGATAACGATTGTGTATACCTTGTCATATCATCTGGCTATGTTTTGTAAAGCCAGATCTCAAGAACATTTTGATTGAGCGTTTGGGACGCCTTACTGCTTTATCTTATATGTTCTCTATTTCTGCTTCTTGTTTGAATGATTGAGAAAATAGATGTTGAGTAACCCTAGTGAGACTTTTATGTAGTATGCACCCCTCATCTTTTAGACAGCATTGATCGTATTATACGATATTTATCTACCCGTAATACGTAGCTGGCTGAGTCATTCCCCCCTCTCCGGTATTCTGGTTCTGGGTGTGACAAGGTTTTAGTTGTAACGCCCCAGAACCAGAATACTGGAGAGCGGGGGCATACATAGCCAGCTACGTATAATGAAATGGAATCTACCCCACTATACGGTCACGGCTGTCTAGATACATGAGGGTATAACTACAATCCATCAGTCTCCTAGGGTCAATAACAAGCCTAATTGTCTCAATCTAAAGCAAGCGAGTAAAGTTACAAGATGTAAGATCACCAAATATACAATAGTAAGGCGTCCCAAACATTACATATCCAGCTGATCATGAAGCTAGTCGTTACAAAATGTAAGGACTAGCAAGAGTTTAGTCATACATGATCAACCCTATGATCTTTCAATCATGCTACAGCCCGTAGGCAGACAATAATAGGATATGCAATACGAGCTAACAGGTGCTCGCCGGCTAAACGCCTCAAAATAAAATTTTTACAATAGAGTGGGAGAGCAAAAATAAACCCACTCGTTGCCCTTGTCACGCCTGATGGTCACCATCGGGCTGGAAGGTATGTAGATCCTCTGAAGCTGCTCCAAAATTTGGCCACACAAAACCAGCTGGGTCAGATCCCAGAAAGAACAAGTGCCACAAGGGAGGCTTCACTTAAGAACTAAAACCAGCACATCAGAAATATATATATATATATATATATATATATATATATATATATATATATTAAAGCGGTTAAAAGAACTTGAAGTAAAAGAATAACAACAATCATAATGGAGTACGAGGGAACCATTCAAGTAGCCAGGTCACAATCCTTAAACCAAACAAGGACCGGGATTGTAACCCTTCACCTGAATAGAACTCCATCTCCAATCTTGTTGGTAAGGTAAAACGTTACAAGCATAACGTGGGGTGCAATAAGACAATAAACGAAGAGAGGACTTAGAACTGTTCCGGAAGCCAGGTTACAACCCTTAAACCAAACAAGGACCGGAGTTGTAACCCTTCGCCTGAACAGAACTCAGCCTCTGATCTTTATTGCTAAAGGTGACAATCCTGCAATCAAGCCTGCAATAATCGAGCACTGAAACTATACCATACAATTGATTCCGGCCAATCAATGACTACGGCTTTCTACATTAGCTAACTAGGATTATCACCACATGCAGTGAGATGTTCCTCCAGCCACAAGCCCTGCAGCTAATCCAAGTTATCCAGGCGACTTGGGTTCATTAAGCAGTACATCGTTCTTTTCGTATATCAGTGAGTTTGGACTTGTGCCCTACTCGTCGGCAGGCTGCAAGTCCCACAATGGTGGCCGGGATAACGGGATTGCCTGTAGCTGAAAAAATCTCTCATGACTACTGAATTATTCTAGTTATTAGCCTTAGCCATTTACAGCAGGTACCCCTGACCGTGGTACTCAGGGATCCCTGTCCTAGACATGATGCAAATATTACCGGTTCAATTGTACAAACACAATCATCCACGGTGTCCAGGCCATCCAATCTTGTCATGTCATGTTCACTGTCAGGAGTGCGTCGCGTCGGGCCACTATCATGTCAAGTCAAAAGTGCACCACAACGGATCACCATCGTGTCCTGGAATAATTAATTTAGCACAAGTACACATATAATAATTAAATATTAAAAGGGGCAAGGGCTGTGGGGACTCATGCGGCTCGGGAAATGTCCATGCGGCCCGTAGTCACTTGGCCATATGCGGCTGAGCAAAATATATAAACATGTATGCTAGCAGGCAAATGTATTTAATACATTAATATAGTGCATTAATGTAATGCATTAATAATGCATTAATAAATTAAATACATCATATTAATATATTTTAATATACAAAATATATTAATATACAAAATATATTAATAAATGCAAGTAATGCATTAACCATGCATTTAAAGGGTGCCATTAGGAAAGGAAATGTCTTTAAACATTAAAGAATGCATCAGGAAAGGGAATGTATTAACTAATGCTTAAAAAGGCATTAAAGAAAGCATTACATGCAATCTTTGAATGCATGCGGCTGAAGCATGAATTAATGCATGAAGAATGCATTAATTGCATTCTTTGGAGGGCTATGCGGCTGGTTCGGGAATTAATGCATGAAGAATGCATTAATTGTATTCTTTGGAAGGCTATGCGGCTGGTGCATTATCAATACATATTAGAATGCTTATGCGGCCGGTTTAGGGAAATGCATTAAGATAATGAATTAAAAAGTGTATTTAAGGATTTATCAAAGAATGCATTAAATGCTCTCTTAAATGCCTATGCGGCTAGCTTAGGAAAATGCCTTTAGGAAAATGCATGAAAATATTCATTTTAATAATGAATACATTAAATGCTTTCTTCCTTAGCCAATGCGGTTAGCTCTTCCAGGGAAAGTATTTACGAAAAGTGCATTAAAATAATGCATTAAAGTAATGCATTCACCGTGCCATATGCGGCTGGCTTAGAGTTCCGAAAAAAATGCACAGGCTAATGCATTTTGCATGTTGCATGTGTTAATGCCTTCATTAGCATAGATTAAATTAATGCATGCATTGGATCATGCATTTAAAGTGGAATGCGGCTGCTACTGAACATGTGTAGTCTTTATGCATTATGATGCCCATGCGGCTGAGTGCTAACAATGCCCATGCGGCTTAGCAAAATCCCATAGGCCAAATTAGACCAAACGAAATTCTCTGCAACATGGGATCATCAACTTAGCAAAATATGTAAGTTTGATAGATCAAAACACCTGGAAACCAAGAATACCACAAAGCTAGATTTGCAAGAATTTAACCATGGAAATAAAAAATGCTAAGTACTAAAGTGGGTTAGAAACACATGAGGAAGACAATGGAACAAAATAAAAATGGGCTTCCTCCATGAAGCAAGATGCACTTGCCTAAGCTCTCCCTCTCTTTTTCTTTTCTGGTGGTTGAAGAAGTAATGGTAGAGAAGAAGAAGTAATGAAGAGAGAGAAATATTTGGTGGGATATTTAATAAAAATGGTGGTGGTAGGTGGGATATTTAATGAAGGTGGTGGTGGTTTGGTCCACATAAAATCTAGCAAACCGAACCATGCAAAACCGAGCCGAACCAAGTCAAGTCGGGTCAAACCAAACAAGGAGACATGCAATACGGGTCTAATTACGTACACGTATACCGAGATACGTAATACGAACAATGGCCATTAAATTAGTGGTGGCCCATGCAGGTCTGGTTTCAGACTTTTGGGGTGTTTTAATTTATAGGATGTCTCAATCACACATGTTTTCTCTTGATCTCATGATTTTGTTACTCTCGACCCTAGCTTGACATTCCGGTATCCTTTGACTTCATTGATCTTTTCTGTCCGATCGTTGATTGCTCTTTTGTCTCTTTTCTTAGGGGCACCTCGTCCGCATCTGTCAGAGCTAGACAACAACAACAAGGGCAACACGAACAACATGACCATGTTGGTCAGCAACAAAGGCCGATACTACCTCAAGAGACCATCTAAGAAGAGGTGATAGTGGAACCAACAGCTGGACCGCAGTATCCAGAGGTTCTAACACTACCAACAGTTTCGCCTACCCCTATGGCAGTAGACACACCAGCCCTTCTGGAAATCATAAGAGGGATGATGGCTACTCAGCAACATCAGATGTTGGTCCAGCAACGCATGCACACTCAGCTGCAAGAGCAGAATGTATTGCTCAACCAAGGATTACAAACGACTTTGGAAAGGGGAGTGAGGACTGACTCAGGGGCGTCAACCAGGTTCTACAAGTACAATCTCCATCGTTTCGAGGGCACGGAAGATGCCATTTTAGCAGATGCATGGCTTAAGAACATCGAGGCTATTCTGTGAGCAGCTAAGGTACCGACGAAAGAACGTGTGGATCAAGTGAAGCTGTTACTTCATGACCTTGCACGTGATTGGTGGGAATCAGAAGAAGTGGGCATCAGACGTCCTATAGCTTGGGATAATTTTACTGCAGGGTTCAAGACAAAGTTTTATGGAGTTGTGGCACAGTTCGAGCTACAGCAGAAGTTTATCAACCTCAAGCTAGCCGGCAAGACAGTGGTTGCTTATGTAGCAGAGTTCTGCAGACTGAGCAGGTTTGCCCCGGAGATGGTAGCAACAAAGAGCTAGAGGGCTATGAGGTTTCAGCAAGGATTACATCTTAAACTCTTGCAATTGATAGAGGGGCACAACTACCAGACTTTCGATGATATATTGACGATAACCAAGAGACATGAGGTCACAATCCAGAGGATCACATCAAGGACTGGAGGTCAGAAGAGATCTCACAATCAGATTAAAGGAGGAGGAGAGTAGCGCCCCGAATAACAGCACCATCTCCTGGCGTTCGCATTCACGATGTAGCGATGCGAGGGCCAACACCACCAACAAGACAGCAGCAGCAGAGGAAGAACCAGCAACCCCCAGCGGGCTGCACCTATTATGGGAAGGCATGGCACACTAGAGGTGTGTGTCGGGCATTGAACGGACAATGTTTGATATGTGGAAGTCCAGATCATCGGGTTTCCACCTGTCCCATAAATTCAAGGTCAGGAGGACCAGTACAACAATTTTCTGCTTTGCCAGCACCAGGGGAAGGCCAGTATCAAGGACCAGCGGCAGCGGTGAGACCGTTGGCACAACGTCCGTTGATGTCACCGGCTCAGATATTTCGGTAGCAGGGACCGCCGATGCAGCAACAACAACATAGACCACCCCAGCATCACCAAGGCAGGGGCCAGCAGCGACACCAGGCTAGGCCGCAGCATGGGAACCAACAAGGAGATCGAGGGCATGCATTCAATCTGTCCTTGGAAGAAGCATTGGCATCGGAAGATGTTGTGGCAGGTAACATTCTCGTCGCCTCATATTCCGCAGTAGCATTGTTTGATTCGGGAGCATCACACTCATTTATATCTGCACAATTGTGACATGACTAGGAATAGAATTCGAGACATTGCCAGGGAGGTTGAATATACTCACTGGTAATGGGCTCGTAGGAGTTAGTAGAGTTATTCTAGCGTGTAGAGTTGTAGTATGCGGGCGTCCCTTACCCGCCAGGTTGATAGAATTTTCTATGAGAAATTTCGACGTTATCTTAGGCATGGACTGGCTGAAAGACAGTTATACGACAATAGATTGTTGTAGAGGGAGTTTATCTTTTAATATTCCAGGCATGAAGTGGTTCACCTTAGTCAGATCAGAGATCTAAGAAAATCACCATGGGCAGCACCAGTGGTACTTGTAGGGAAGAAGGATGGGTCATCAAGATTGTGCATTGACTATAGAAAGCTCAACGCGACAACAGTAAAGAACAAGTGTCCACTACCAAGAATCGACGACTTGTTTGATCAGTTGAGCAGAGCAAGGGTTTTCTCCAAGATAGATCTTCGATCAGGGTATCATCAAGTGATAGTTCGGAAAGAGGATATTCCCAAGACGGCATTCAGGTCAAAGTATGTGCATTACAAATTCTTAGTAATGCCATTTGGTTTGACCAATACTCCAGCAATATTTATGGATTTGATGAACCGCATCTTTATGCCGTACTAAGATCAATTTGTTGTTGTATTCCTCGACGACATTCTCGTATACTCAGCTAGTGATGAAGAGCATGAAGATCACCTCAAGAAAGTATTACAGGTTCTGAGAGAGAACCAGTTGTACGCCAAGCTCAGCAAGTGTGAGTTTTGGGCAGATCGTATTTTATTCTTGGGGTACATCATATCAGGGGCTGGAGTAGCAGTGGATCCCAAGAAAGTAGAAGCAGTAGAAAGTTAGCCAGTACCTAAGACCGTCGCAGATGTGCGAAGTTTTTTGGGATTTGCAGGATATTACAGAAGGTTCGTATAAGACTTTGCAAGACTCTCAGCACCCATGACCCGCTTGACACGGAAGGATGTGCCATTCATTTGGTCGGCAGAGTGCCAGGCTTCATTTGAGAATTTGAAGCAGAAGTTGATCACGGCACCTATTCTTACATTACCGGTTGGACCCGGAGGTTTTACTGTATATTACGATGCGTCAGGGAAGGGGCTTGGGTGTGTCCTAATGCAACATGGGAAGGTGATAGTGTATGCATCTAGACAACTTCGAGACCACTGTAGGAGCATAAAAAGTGCTTCAGAGAAAGAGTCAAAGAGATGGATCATTTCATTCATAAGTGATTGGTTTTACGCCAAACAGAGCGGTTAATCTCTTTACGCCCAAGACAAGGCTAATCACTTTATGCCTAAAGCAGGCTGATCACTTTACGCTCGGGTCTACACCCATAGTTTTACGCCAAGGACGGATCAGCCACTCTTACGCTGGACAAAACTGTCAAATATCACATTTAATGCAAACTCTGACATGGAGATCTTAATGATAGCATATATCACAAAGGGATTTGTTTTATACAGAGACCAATGTTGTCATTTAGTAGGTGGATTGAGCTACTTTACGCTCAAACTATGGCTTCTTTTATGCACGAAGACTATACGAGCTTTTATGCTCAACAGCTGACGTGTGCGTAAAGTCTATTTGAGCTACTTTACGCTCAAGGTTATTTAACAACCACTTTACGCGGAAAGTCTATGTCAAGGCTGTTTTACGCCTAATCTACTGCTTTACGCTCAGAGTACATTGAGGCTATTTTTACGCCCTATTCTCCTCCACCAGCTTGGAACGTGGTCTGCCTACGTGGCTTTCATGCCATTCTTCTCGAAGAACGTATGTACATGCATCCTATTCTTACTGAAATGATGTGACACATGTCAACATATGCAGAGGTTGGCTTCGATCGTGGATGGCAGTTGTTAGCGTAAAGATGAAACTTTTGCCAAGTTTTACGCACAAGAGCCCAGTCTATAAATAGACTTATTTTTCTCATAACACGGGGACAGAGACATGAGAGAATACAGAGATCAGAACTTAAAGATTTTGATTCTCCAGAGCATTCTTCTTCAACCTTTCTTTCAGAACAGAGTGAAGCAAAGCATGAAAGCATTCGGCCTCGCCATCAGTGCCCAAGTACGTCGATACCTTTCTGGTGACTTAGTTCTTCTAGTTGTTCTACTTCAAGCAGTGATCTTCATCATCATCATATGGTCCAAGGAACAAAGTGATCATTTATGAATCAAACTTCTACATCAATACTTTCCCAGAATCAAATTTGTACTTCTTGTACTTTTTTTCGTTTTATTTTCAAAAGCCAATTCCTCAAGGCATTTTATTAAGTGAAACAAAAATGACGACTCTGCTGGGGACGACCTTCTCCTCTGACGAGGAGGCAATTGCTCAATATGATGATGTTTCGGTCGGTTCGACCAAGAAGACTCTGGTTGTACACTTCGACCAGACTGCCTACGAAGAAATGCTCTGAACTGGGGGTGGTTCTCGCTGCTCCAATGTTTAAAAATCTCGCAAAGCACGAAAAGTTTGGATTCCTAAATCCAAAGTAGCTGCTGATCTCTCTGTTGCTTCTGATAGCAAGGGAATTTTTCCCACTCCTGTCGTAGGGGCTCCCGTTCGTAACGAGGCAGTCCTTACTTCGGCGTCGCTCTCTAAGTGTGACAATTTGTCTCCCGTCTGTGACGGTGTAGATGATAAGGTTCCACGCCCACTGCATAAGAACCAGGTTTTACGCTCAGTGGGTAAAAACCAAGTTTTACGCTCAAGGCATAAGAATGAGTCTCCCATTTATAATGTGGCAGATTCTAATGCTTCTGAGTGTAAAAATAAGTTTCCCGTCTATGACGTGGTAGACACACACAAATTACGCTCTTCGCGTAAAGGAAAATCTTCCGTCTGTGACGTGGTAAATAACCAATTTTTACGCTCTACGCGTGAAGGTAAGTCTCCTGTCCATGGCAGTCTAGATAAAATTCACAAAGATGTTTACACATCTAATGTGAATGTACCTAAACGTATGCAGCGTAAAAATCATGTTGGTAAAACTTCAGTTCTACACCAACAGCCTTCTTATATTGCTCTACGCAAAGTACCAAATCTATAAATTATATACAATGAAAATGGAGTCCTTCGTGCTAAAAAGTCCCAAGATTTACGCACACAACTCCAAACGCGTAGAAATGTACAATTCGGTTCTGCGAATGCAGCCAGTAATCTTCTTTATACACAGGGTACTAAACGTTTCTCCACCCCTATGTAGAAGCATGGAAAATATTGCTTTTAGTCCCACATCGGAAAGGAGAAGAAGAAAGGGCTTACTCCATTCTATAAATAGAGCCCCCTTACCTCCTTTGAAAAGGGCACCAACTTCTCTTCCCTCCTTCCAAACTTGGACTCTTCCTATTACGCACCTTCGGGTGCTAAGTAGAAGAAGTCTAGGGCAGCGCGGGCTCATCGGGCTCAGTCAGTTGTCCCAACCTCTGACCATCAAGAGCATCCCGCTAAGCGGGCCTCTGATGGAAAGTTGTACAGAGCCGCCTGTGTCCAGCCCCCGGCGGCAAACGGACAGAGTGATTCTCAAGTGTCTCCCAACAAAGATCGAGGGCAAGTGTTTCTATTAGCCCCCACATCAGGGAGCAAACATGATACCTACGCACTCGTGTGTTCGGGATACCCGGGCCCACAAAGCGAGTGCACGGGCAGATCGCGACATTCCTCATGCGAGTCATGAGACATTCCTCATGCGGCTCGGTCATGAGACGTCCTTCATGCGGCTCGGTCATGAGACATTCCTCATACGGCTCGGTCATGAGACGTCCTTCATGCGGCTCGATGATGAGACATTCTTCATACGGCTCGGTCATGAGACGTCCTTCTTGCGGCTCGGTCATGAGACATTCTTCATACGGCACAGAACCCAGGAAGCTTCATGCGGCTCAAAATCAGACGAGCTTCATGCGGCTCAAGAGTATCATACGGCTCAAAAGTCACCAACATGGACATGCGGCTCAACGCACATAGGCAGCTCGAGTAAACTCCATGCGGCCCAGATAGAGAGGCCACGTGGTCTTCAAAAACAGCTGTGCCCAACGTGTGGACGCATTTAATGCTCTAACGGCTGACAGACCCGACAAGTGACAGACCTGACATAAAGTTGTCATAATGACTGACACGAAAAGCAGTACTTCGGGAATAAGGAAAATCTTCAAAGTGGCGCTGTCTACCAAAGTTTTGAGGCGAGCTTATGCGGCCAAGAATAAACGAGTTCATGCGGCCAATGCAGAGAAACCTATGCGGTTCAACCATGAAGGTCCCCCATGCGGCTCGGCTATAAAGAGATCCATGCGGCTCGGCCATGAAGACTCTCATGCGGCTCGGCCATGAAGACTCCCATGCGGCTCAGTCATGAACATATCCATGCGGCTCGGTCATGATAACCTTCACGCGGTTCGAGTATAGAGACTATTCATGCGGCTCGGTCATGAAATCTTTCATGCGGCTCGGTCATGACGACCTTCATGCGGCCCAAACATCGACACTCCTCATGCGGCTCAATGTTGACGACTGGACACGTGTCCTAAAGTCAATCAAATCTTGGGCCAAATCCCAATAATCTGGGACACGTGGCAGAAGAATGAATTAAATTTATTCATTAAGATTCGCAGATGTCAGCAAATCATCATGACGAAGATTTATTGCAATCAGCATTAATTGTTGATGGGATTTGGCATAATCCATATTAACGGCCCAGATCTTTCATGTTCAAGACTAATGGTCCAGATTGGTTAATCATCAGGCCGCCGCCACTTTGAGAATGGGTAATCATCCAAACCCTAATGATGCCCCCACTATTATAAATAGCAAGGTGCCATTCCCTTGTAAATAGAGATAATATAGAGAAATATACAAAAAGAAACCAGAGAAGAATACGTATACACAGAGAGACTTCCCCCATAGTCAGAGAGAGAATATACACAGAGAGAGAGAAGCCAGGAGAGCAATCAGAGAGAGAGAGAGCAAGAAGGCATTTCTTCGTCAACGACCAAGCAGATCTTCCCCGAGTCAAGGCTGCGTACCGATCGTCCAAGGAGTAAGGCAGAGCGGCCGTCGCTTTTCCGAGCCTCTATCGTCACCCCCCCAGAATCTAAAATAAACAATCGTACTTAGACTGCTGTACCTAGGTTTTCGTCCCTAGGCTTTCTTTGTACGAGCGAGTTTGTATTGTGAGTCTAAGTTCAGTCCTCCGATAATTGTTCTGTACTTTTACAATCAATGGCAAACACGATGGCGACTCTGCTGGGGACTAACTTCTCCACGGTTGAGGAGTTGGTGATGCAATCGGACGCAGCCAAACTTGGCTCTACACAACAGAAAATGGTCGTACGCTTCGACCAACAGGCGTTCGAAGAGATGCTCTCTGAAGGTAGCGCTGGCCCGGTCCAGAAGCGCACCCGTACCATAAAGGCTCGCAAAGAGTGGAGGCCAAAATCATTTGCTCCTCCGCAAGCCCTTGATGAGGTGCTCTCTATTGCTCAAGACGGCAAAAAAGACTCCCCTGCGGCCCCACTTCAGACCGTAGACAACTCTGCTGTCCCCAAGTCCGGCAGAAGAAAACACTATGATGCTGGACTTGCAGGGGCAAAGAGGAACTCTACGCTCTCCGAGCCGCAGAAGAATATTAACCGCAGGAAGAAGACCCATGCGGCTACAACCGCCGACCGCATAAAGAAAACTCATGCGGCCACATCTGTCAGTCGCATAACTTATGCGGCTACAGTTGCCAACCGCACGGATGAGACTCATGCGGCTACTAAAGTCAATCGCTTGCAGAAAACCCATGCGGCCACAGATGCCAACCGCATACGGTCAGCCTGCACGGTCGTGACTCCTAACCGCATAAAGACTCATCCTACAACAAAAGACAGCCGCATACAGACAGCCTGCACGGTACCAAATGCTAGCCGCATAGCATCCGTCCCACGCTTCTCTCGATCAGTCTTCGACCGGCTCTCATGCGGTCCTGACTCTGATCATTATCTGGATGATAATCCAGACTCTGTGGTATTCGACTTAGACTCCTCCTATTACGCACCCACAAGTGCTAAAAGGAGGAAGTCTAGGGCAGCGCGGGCTCATCAAGTCCAGACGACTGCCCCAACCTCTGACTATCGGGGCGTCCCGCTGATTATCACGCGGGCCTCTGATGGGAAGTTGTATAAGACCACTCAAGTCCAGCCCCCGGCGGCAAACAGACAAAGTGGTTCCTCTGACCTGCGTGAGGTTATCCTCCACAAATGCAAGGAAAGAGAAAGAGCTTCGGGGTGTAAAGAGCCCTCACACGGACATCAATGCACCCAAATCATCGTCAACTGCTGCTGCAGCAGCACGGCGGTGACGGAAGACCGGCCATCCGTCTTCTAAAGACTACATCACCCGAGCTCAGAAGACGAGACACCTCCTGTTGTCTCCTGTAAATCCGCACAGAAAGTTCTCGCCAAGGGAAGAGGGAAGAAAACGAGTATCTCCAGCCCAAAGGTGTCAACTACTACAGCTAAGAAACCGTCGTCTAAAGGGCTATCCTCCACTGGAGTATTTCAACACACCCGTTTGAAGACGAAAACTACTGCAGTAGGAGGTTCGTCGTCTGCAACATTAGGGATCGTCGGAACTGGGGGTAGCACTCCTCCAAACATCCACGACAATCCAACATTCCAGGAATACGGACTGGAGGAAGCAAATCCTCCGACAGATACAACAGATACCGACGTCCCCAAGGACAGCCTAGACGAAGCAAGCTCCGAAGCCGGGGGTAGTGTTCCTTCCGAGTCTGAACCTGAAGAGAACATCCCCACATATCCTGATGATTTCTCGGTGCACGGGTACGACTCGGAGGGTACATCCTCCACCACTCCTTCCGTCACTCCTCATGTGAAGACGGTGTTCATGACAGACAGCAATCAAGGCGGTTCCGGTGATCGCCAGCGCATCGATACTTTGGAGGCCATATTGTACGCCTTGGTCAAGTCTGTAGACGAGATCAAAGCAGCGCTTCCTAATCTGCAGGGGGTGACACCTGGCCAGACAAGCACGGGTCCCCCAATCAACGTAGATTCAAATTCGGCGGCACCGAACCCGGGCAATAATCCTCCCGAAGTAACGACTCCGACTGCGACAGATGAGACCCGAGAAGTAAGGAAAGAAGTTCAAGAGCTCCGAGCCATGTTCCACGCCAGAGAAAACTCTCAAGACTTCAGAATACGGCAACTATATCCTGCTGAATGGTGGAATGTTCCATTCCCACTAAGATATAAGCCGTTCAATATCAACCCCTATGATGGCAAGACCTCAGCAAGTCGGTACATCACTTACTTCGAGGTCACTACCGACCATCTGCCCCATGATGACGCTATCCTGACACGGTTATTTATTGGGGCATTGGAAGAGTTGCCTTCGATTGGTACCGCAACCTGCCGGACAATTGCATCCATTCCTTCGCTGGCTTCAAACGCCTGTTCTTGGAGAGGTTCTATGAGGTAGGGCAGGACGTCACGATGTCTACCCTCATGGACGTCATTCAAGGAAAAAAAGAGCTGACGAGGAATTACATTAAGCGGTTCCGTCAAACCGCAATGAAGTTACCATCTGGCAACCCGGACTCCTCCTTGATCAAAATTTGCCAAAAGAGACTACTCCCAACAATCAGTCTCTGGATGGGCGAGAGTCAATTCAAGGACTGGAAGGCTTTTATCATTAGTGCTACAAGTGCCGAAGAACGATTAAAGAAGGCTCGCCAACTGGGATTACATATCTCAGAGGGAGAGAACAAAGGCAAGCGTCCCAGCACCACCAACGACAATGGGGGTAGCCCCTCCAACAACCGGGACAACAGAGGCAAGCAGGCTATGGTGGCCGATACAGCCCAGAAGCCTGAGTCGCAACCTGCGGACAAACAATGGCCTCAAATCACTTACTCTTTTGAAGACGATCACGTCAAGCCTATCTTGGACATGCTCATACAAGGAGATAGGATTCAGCTTCCTCCACCAAGACGGAAGCCTCGGCCGGCTGATCTGGAGAACCCAAAGTTCTGCCATTACCACCGCTACGTCCACCATGCTACGCACGACTGCTACCAACTGAAACGATATATCCAGAACCTCATCGATTCGAACGCTCTGGCCATCGATTTTGAGGAGGTAACCGTGGCAGCCAATATGGTGTCCGTACAATTCGGCAGCTTTCCTCCAACCGAGACCCAGGATGGGGTGATACCCATCCCTCTGGCAACGATGGAGATTGCTAATCTCCCGCCTGCTCAAGCTGCTGGTCTAGTACCCCTCACCACATCACGAGGGGAAATCATGTGGGTCCATCCGGACCTAGTCCACGAGGTAACTCAGTCCACTCCATCTTCTAAAAAGAAAAGTAGAAAAGTCAGATCCTGCCGCACCACCTCAGCAGATGGAGAGGAAGTCACGGCCGTTGTTACTCGATCCGGAGCACAATCTCAACCTGTGGCTGAAAACTCAACTGATGATCATCCGCCCATTACCACGGATGCTCCGGGACCGGCTCAGCCTTCGACGACCGACAAGCCTAGGCCGAAGGAGACTCGCTTCGACAAATCCCTCCGAAAGGAAATATCTCAGGGGCTGGAGAGGCCCTACAACTTCGACATCTTGGCACAATTAGCCAATACACCGACCAAATTGTCCTTATATGAACTCCTGAGACTCTCGAAGGATGTCCGCACAGCTTTGAGCGATGCACTTCAAAATACCAACGCGTACCTGGCTCAGGTCAACCTCACGGGAGAAAATCGGCCCGCAGACCTCCAAGACAGCGCCTGTACGGGAGCAATGCCCAACATCGTCTTCACTCCACAAGATATTCTCATCAAGACTAATCTACACGATCGCCCATTATACTACACAGGCTACATCGGCGACATAAAGGTGGACATGATGCACATTGACCCTGGGTCTTCCATAAGCATCATTCCAAAAGGACTACTGCATCATCTTCGCATTCTAATGCATCGCCTGACCCCTACAAACACCGCCATCAGCGGGTTCAATTCGGGCAGGAGCTACCCAATCGGGAAGATCCGTCTGAAATATCAGATTGGCGATCTCCAATCAGAAGTCACTTGCTACGTCATAGATGCCGACACTTCATACAACATCCTTTTGGGGCGCCCTTGGATACACGATTACATGATCGTACCTTCTACGCTACACCAGTGCTTCAAATATGTCGACAAGTACGGCTTCGTGAGGACAGAATTTGCTGACATCGATCCCTTCAAAGGGGTCGAATCTTATACTCGGACTCCTGCCTATACGAAAAGTCGAAGAGGCACCTTGAAGGAGGAAATAAACAAACTAATGTTGAAGCAACCACGGGATCAGAAGAACCTCTGACAATCCACCTCCAGGCTCGCAAACCAGGCAATTCCGCACCCCTTACGGCCACGCTGCATAAGGACGCGATCAGCCTCTCGGCACAGGAAGAGCAGTTGAGAATCCGGCTGCCAAGGTCCGGCCAGGTACCGAGACCCACGACAGGGCCACTTACCATCAGATTGCCGAGAGTCGGTCAACCCCAAACGGAGAAGCTCAATCCCTCCGATCGGCCACTGACGATACGCCTTCCCAAGAAGGGTCGTCACCCCGATGCAAGGTCTGACACTTCTAGTGAACCAGCCACTCCTCGTTCCACGTCAAGTGCCAAACTGGGGGTCGCTAGTCCGCCAACAACTCCACGATCTACTCTATCAACTGAACCCCTGATGATCAAGTTGCCCAAATCATCCTCTCAGTCTGCATTTACACAGGGGGTGGCTGAAGAAGAGTTGGAGCTGGCCAAGTATGTGGCTGCTCACACTGAGACTTGCTCATGTTGCCCATCAACGGCAACTTCCTGAAGAAGTATTACGTCCGAAACGACATCCAAAAAAAAATCCCTGATGATTGAGTTATGTACCCCCCGGTACCGCTGAACTCACATTCCGCCTCCAAATTTCCTAGATTGGTGAGTTATTTACCCCCCCGGTACCGCTGAACTCACATCCACTCTAGATTATCTAGTCATGTACCCGCTGGTACCACTGAACTCATATCCATATTCTCTCCAGATCACCGAGTCATGTACCTGCTGGTACCGCTGAACTCATATCCACAATATTCCAGATTTTTGAGTCAAAAAAAAATCCCTGATGATTGAGTTATGTACCCTCCGGTACCGCTGAACTCACATTTCGCCTCCAAATTTCCTAGACTGGTGAGTTATGTACCCCCTCGGTACCGCTGAACTCACATCCACTCCAGATTATCTAGTCATGTACCCGCTGGTACCACTGAACTCACATCCACATTCTCTCCAAATCACCGAGTCATATACCTGCTGGTACCGTTGAACTCATATCCACAATATTCCAGATTTTCGAGTCATGTACCCTCTCGTACCGCTGAACTCACCTCCTCCTTCCACAAAAATCCCAAACTACCAAGTCATGTACCCGCTGGTACCTCTGAACTTACACTTTGATCATAAAATTTATGGATTGTCGAGTTATGTACCCGCTGGTACCCCTGAACTTACATCCCGGTCGCTCTTTTAGGGAGAACGTTATGTATAAACATACCTCTAAACTTTTTTCCTGGAAGGGATCCTCCCTCATGATCCACTACCCGCACTCCCAGTGCACAAAAAGGGTAACAGATCCACAAATTTCCAAAACGGCCATGTCCTCATTACCTCTGAGTCGTTCCATTTCCGCCAAAAACAAATCACCCCTTTACATAGAACTTCCATGTCCTCATTACCTCTGAGTCGTTCTATGTACCCCTCTTCATTGAGCCCACTCCTGCCATGTCCTCATTACCTCTGAGTGGGAAGGCTCCGTCGAAGAAAACTTCATACTTGCCATGTCCTCATTACCTCTGAGTAAGTATGTCGATTCCCTTTCAACCTATTATTTGTACCCACAACCGGAGTACGCCAAAGATAATAGGTCCACAAATATCCTCCGTTGAGTTTTCTCCTGCCATGTCCTCATTACCTCTGAGTAGGAAGATTCTGCGGTGAAACAAAAACCCTCATGCTTGCCATGTCCTCATTACCTCTGAGTGAGTATGTTGGTTCCTTTTCATCCTATTATCCGTATCCTAAGCCAGGGTACACCAAGGATAATAGGCCCACAAATGTCCTCTGTTGACCACAAATATCCTCTATTGACCACAAACGTCCTCTGTTGACCACAAATGTCCGTTGTTGACCACGAATATCTTTCGTGAAGTCTCCCCTGCCATGTCCTCATTACGTCTGAGCAGGAAGATTCTACAGTAAAACCCTCATGCTTGCCATGTCCTCATAACCTCTGAGCAAATATGTTGGTTTCCTTTCATCCTATTATCCGTATCCTGAACCAGGGTACGCCAAGGATAATAGGTCCACAAATATCCCTTGCTAAGCTTCTTAGCATAAATCCACCATCTCACCATGCCCCGGGAGCCCAGCTGCTCTACGACATTCTTTTTCCCAATACCGAGAGCACCCATGACCACTTTGCCATGGCTGTTCCAGATATCCTGACCAAACTTGTTATCCGTACCTAAAACTAAGGTACGCCCAGGGTAACAGGTCCACAAATAATCCCCCAGCAGGTCCAATTCCACAAATACCACAAGTACAAGAAAGAGAAGATGAGTTGAAACATGCTCATTTATTCAAAATTCAAAGTACTACATCATCTGGGATCACATCCCTTGACAAAAAGAAAAGAAAAACAGTGAAAGAAAACAGAAAACTGTTCACTGCTCCATGGTATTCTTTCGCCCGATACCAAGAACCTCCATATCCGCCTTACCGCGGAGTTGTCCTAGGTATCCCTATCAAACTTATTATCCGTACCTAAAACCAAGGTATGCCAAGGATAATAGGCCCACAAATGTCCTCTGCTGACCACAAATGCCGTACTAGGTCCCTTAGTACATCCACATCTTTTCTCATCATCACATGCTTTCGGAGCCCAGCTGTTCTATAGCATTCTGTCACCCAATGCATAGAACTTCCATGTTGATAGCACCTCTGAGTTGTTCTATGTATCCTCATTCGAGTTCGCTCCTACCATGTCCATATCACCTCTGAGTAGGAAAGCTCTACCATCAACCTTATATTTACCACGTCCATACCACCTCTGAGTAAATATGATGGTTTCCTCTCTCAACTTATTATCCGTACCTAAAACCAAGGTACGCTAAGGATGATAAGTCCACATAAAATCCCCAGCGGAAGTACCCAAACCTATCACGTCCATGCTACCTCTGATTGGATTGCCACACCTAAACAAATCTACTTTCCATGCTTCTTATTCAAAGTGTTCCAAATTTGTAATTTGGAAACTTTGAAGGGGGTCCTGTAGAAGCATGGAAAATATTGCTTTTAGTCCCACATCGGAAAGGAGAAGAAGAAAGGGCTTACTCCATTCTATAAATAGAGCCCCCTTACCTCCTTTGAAAAGGGCACCAACTTCTCTTCCCTCCTTCCAAACTTGGACTCTTCCTATTACGCACCTTCGGGTGCTAAGTAGAAGAAGTCTAGGGCAGCGCGGGCTCATCGGGCTCAGTCAGTTGTCCCAACCTCTGACCATCAAGAGCGTCCCGCTAAGCGGGCCTCTGATGGAAAGTTGTACAGAGCCGCCTGTGTCCAGCCCCCGGCGGCAAACGGACAGAGTGATTCTCAAGTGTCTCCCAACAAAGATCGAGGGCAAGTGTTTCTATTAGCCCCCACATTAGGGAGCAAACATGATACCTACGCACTCGTGTGTTCGGGATACCCGGGCCCACAAAGCGAGTGCAGGGGCAGATCGCGACATTCCTCATGCGAGTCATGAGACATTCCTCATGCGGCTCGGTCATGAGACGTCCTTCATGCGGCTCGGTCATGAGACATTCCTCATGCGGCTCGGTCATGAGACGTCCTTCATGCGGCTCGATCATGAGACATTCTTCATACGGCTCGGTCATGAGACGTCCTTCTTGCGGCTCGGTCATGAGACATTCTTCATGCGGCACAGAACCCAGAAAGCTTCATGCGGCTCAAAATCAGACGAGCTTCATGCGGCTCAAGAGTATCATACGGCTCAAAAGTCACCAACATGGACATGCGGCTCAACGCACATAGGCAGCTCGAGTAAACTCCATGCGGCCCAGATAGAGAGGCCACGTGGTCTTCAAAAACAGCTGTGCCCAACGTGTGGACGTATTTAATGCTCTAACGGCTGACAGACCCGACAAGTGATAGACCTGACATAAAGTTGTCATAATGACTGACACGAAAAGCAGTACTTCGGGAATAAGAAAAATCTTCAAAGTGGCGCTGTCTACCAAAGTTTTGAGGTGAGCTTATGCGGCCAAGAATAAATGAGTTCATGCGGCCAATGCAGAGAAACCTATGCGGTTCAACCATGAAGGTCCCCCATGCGGCTCGGCTATAAAGAGATCCATGCGGCTCGGCCATGAAGACTCTCATGCGGCTCGGCCATGAAGACTCCCATGCGGCTCAGTCATGAACATATCCATGCGGCTCGGTCATGACAACCTTCATGCGGTTCGAGTATAGAGACTATTCATGCGGCTCGGTCATGAAATCTTTCATGCGGCTCGGTCATGACGACCTTCATGCGGCCCAAACATCGACACTCCTCATACGGCTCAACGTTGACGACTGGACACGTGTCCTAAAGTCAATCAAATCTTGGGCCAAATCCCAATAATCTGGGACACGTGGCAGAAGAATGAATTAAATTTATTCATTAAGATTCGCAGATGTCAGCAAATCATCATGACGAAGATTTATTGTAATCAGCATTAATTGTTGATGGGATTTGGCATAATCTATATTAACGGCCCAGATCTTTCATGTTCAAGACTAATGGTCCAGATTGGTTAATCATCAGGCCGCCGCCACTTTGAGAATGGGTAATCATCCAAACCCTAATGATGCCTCCACTATTATAAATAGCAAGGTGCCATTCCCTTGTAAATAGAGATAATATAGAGAAATATACAAAAAGAAACCAGAGAAGAATACGTATACACAGAGAGACTTCCCCCATAGTCAGAGAGAGAATATACACAGAGAGAGAGAAGCCAGGAGAGCAATCAGAGAGAGAGCAAGAAGGCATTTCTTCGTCAACGACCAAGCAGATCTTCCCCGAGTCAAGGCTGCGTACCGATCGTCCAAGGAGTAAGGCAGAGTGGCCGTCGCTTTCCCGAGCCTCTATCGTCACCCCCCAGAATCTAAAATAAACAATCGTACTTAGACTGCTGTACCTAGGTTTTCGTCCCTAGGCTTTCTTTGTACGAGCGAGTTTGTATTGTGAGTCTAAGTTCAGTCCTCCGATAATTGTTCTGTACTTTTACAATCAATGGCAAACACGATGGCGACTCTGTTGGGGACTAACTTCTCCACGGTTGAGGAGTTGGTGACGCAATCGGACGCAGCCAAACTTGGCTCTACACAACAGAAGATGGTCGTACGCTTCGACCAACAGGCGTTCGAAGAGATGCTCTCTGAAGGTAGTGCTGGCCCGGTCCAGAAGCGCACCCGTACCATAAAGGCTCGCAAAGAGTGGAGGCCAAAATAATTTGCTCCTCCGCAAGCCCTTGATGAGGTGCTCTCTATTGCACAAGACGGCGAGAAAGACTTCCCTGTGGCCCCACTTCAGACCGTAGACAACTCTGCTGTCCCCAAGTCCGGCAGAAGAAAACACTATGATGCTGGACTTGCAGGGGCAAAGAGAAACTCTACGCTCTCCGAGCCGCAGAAGAATATTAACCGCAGGAAGAAGACCCATGCGGCTACAACCGCCGACCGCATAAAGAAAACTCATGCGGCCACATCTGTCAGTCGCATAACTTATGCGGCTACAGTTGCCAACCGCACGGATGAGACTCATGCGGCTACTAAAGTCAATCGCTTGCAGAAAACCCATGCGACCACAGATGCCAACCGCATACGGTCAGCCTGCACGGTCGTGACTCCTAACCGCATAAAGACTCATCCTACAATAAAAGACAGCTGCATGCAGACAGCCTGCACGGTACCCAATGCTAGCCGCATAGCATCCGTCCCACGCTTCTCTCGATCAGTCTTCGACCGGCTCTCATGCGGTCCTGACTCTGATCATTATCTGGATGATAATCCAGACTCTGTGGTATTCGACTTAGACTCCTCCTATTACGCACCCACAAGTGCTAAAAGGAGAAAGTCTAGGGCAGCACGGGCTCATCAAGTCCAGACGACTGCCCCAACCTCTGACTATCGGGGCGTCCCGCTGATTATCACGCGGGCCTCTGATGGAAAGTTGTATAAGACCACTCAAGTCCAGCCCCCGGCGGCAAACAGACAAAGTGGTTCCTCTGACCTGCGTGAGGTTATCCTCCACAAACGCAAGGAAAGAGAAAGAGCTTCGGGGTGTAAAGAGCCCTCACACGGACATCAATGCACCCAAATCATCGTCAACTGCTGCTGCAGCAGCGCGGCGGTGACGGAAGACCGGCCATCCGTCTTCCAAAGACTACATCACCCGAGCTCAGAAGACGAGACACCTCCTGTTGTCTCCTGCAAATCCGTGCAGAAAGTTTTCACCAAGGGAAGAGGGAAGAAAACGAGTATCTCCAGCCCAAAGGTGTCAACTACTACAGCTAAGAAACCGTCGTCTAAAGGGCTATCCTCCACTGGAGTATTTCAACACACCCGTTCGAAGACGAAAACTGCTGCAGTAGGAGGTTCGTCGTCTGCAACATTGGGGGTCGTCGGAACTGGGGGTAGCACTCCTCCAAACATCCACGATAATCCGATATTCCAGGAATACGGACTGAAGGAAGCAAATCCTCCGACGGATACAACAGATACCGACGTCCCCAAGGACAGCCTAAACGAAGCAAGCTCCGAAGCCGGGGGTAGTGTTCCTTCCGAGTCTGAACCTGAAGAGAACATCCCCAAATATCCTGATGATTTCTCGGTGCACGGGTACGACTCGGAGGGTACATCCTCCACCACTCCTTCCGTCACTCCTCATGTGAAGACGGTGTTCATGACAGACAGCAATTAAGGCGGTTCCGGTGATCGCCAGCGCATCGACACTTTGGAGGCCATATTGCACGTCTTGGTCAAGTCTGTAGACGAGATCAAAGTAGCGCTTCCTAATCTGCAGGGGGTGACACCTGGCCAGACAAGCATGGGTCCCCTAATCAACGTAGATTCAAATTCGACGGCACCGAACCCGGGCAATAATCCTCCCGAAGTAACGGCTCAGACTGCGACAGATGAGACCCGAGAAGTAAGAAGAGAAGTTCAAGAGCTCCGAGCCATGTTCCACGCCAGAGAAAACTCTCAAGACTTCAGAATACGGCAACCATATCCTGCTGAATGGTGGGATGTTCCATTCCCACCAAGATATAAGCCGTTCAATATCAACCCCTATGATGGCAAGACCTCAGTAAGTCGGTACATCACTTACTTCGAGGTCACTACCGACCATCTGCCCCATGATGACGCTATCCTGACACGGTTATTCATTCGGGCATTGGAAGGAGTTGCCTTCGATTGGTACCGCAACCTGCCGGACAATTGTATCCATTCCTTCGCTGGCTTAAAACGCCTGTTCTTGGAGAGGTTCTATGAGGTAGGGCAGGACGTCACGATGTCTACCCTCATGGACGTCATTCAAGGAGAAAAAGAGCTGACGAGGAATTACATTGAGCGGTTCCGTCAAACCGCAATGAAGTTACCATCTGGCAACCCGGACTCCTCCTTGATCAAAATTTGCCAAAAGAGACTACTCCCAACAATCAGTCTCTGGATGGGCGAGAGTCAATTCAAGGATTGGAAGGCTTTTATCATTAGTGCTACAAGTGCCGAAGAATGATTAAAGAAGGCTTGCCAACTGGGATTACATATCTCAGAGGGAGAGAACAAAGGCAAGCGTCCCAGCACCACCAACGACAATGGGGGTAGCCCCTCCAACAACCGGGACAACTGGGATTACAGAATAGCGTCTCACTGCCGTTGAGCAATCACTGAAAGACATGCTTAACATGGTGCAAAACATGCATCAGATAATATTGAATCAGCAAACTGCTCAGCCGACAGTAGTGACACCGGCACCAGTAGTAGCACAAACTCAAGATAGTCAAGGGGCTGAAATACCTTTGAATATTTAGGAGCCTGCTGTTAATCAAAATTCTGCATCTCCAGATTCCATCATTCCTGAAGACGTACCACCTCCAGTGGGGGTTACGGTACATCCAACAACCATTCAATCAAATGTGCTTCCTCAAACCAGTGAAGCCATTCAAGCAGTACGTGAGCTCGAAACACAATTTGAAGTTCTGAGGCACAAAGATCAGCTCCAGAGGTTAGGGATCAAGCAACCTTATCCTCCTCATTGGAATGATGCACCCTTTCCACTGAAATTCAAGCCACAATCTATGGTTTTGTTCGATGGAAAAGCATCTCCCAGTCAATATATCAATTACTTTGATATTATGACTGTACACTTGCAGAAAGATGACGCTCTTCTCACTCGAGTGTTCATCGGGTGCCTGACGGGTTCGGCTTATGATTGGTATCGAAGTTTACCCGACAATTGCATTTCGTCTTTTGACGAATTTAAGACAATATTTCTCTCCCGCTTCTATGAAGGAGATATGGACATGAACATGTCCTCCTTGATAGAAATCAAACAAAAGGAGAAAGAAGATACTCGAACGTTCATCGAACGTTTTCGACAGGCTACTTTAAAGATGCCTCCTGGTATGCCAGATTCAGCGTTGATTGATACATGCAAGATGAATCTACGACCATCCATCGCTGTTTTTACGGGTTTCCAATTCTCAGATTGGACTTCGTTCATCATAGCAGCGGTTTCTGCCGAGACCAATGGTAGGTTGGCTCGTGAACATGGGATGATTTTCGCCTCAGATGATAGAGGAAAGAAAAGAAATCCTGGTAATAACCCCGGCAATCGTAATATGAAGGGGAAAGATACCCTCATGGTTAATCTTTCCAAGAATAAAACAATGCCGAATAGTCAGGAATCTTCCAGGCCAAAGAAAGAATACTCTTTTGATGAGAGTGATATCCCAGGGATATTTCAGTATCTGGTAAAGAGTGGCAAACTTCAGATTCCAGAGCCAAAGAGGCCCAATGAGGTGAATCTAACTGATAATCCCAAATATTGTATCTATCATAGATACATTAATCATCCTACCAGTGCTTGCTATGTCCTGAAGAAGAAAATCCAGGAGCTGATAAATGGCGGTGTTATCGCTTTAACCAATGATGATCATACGGTTACAATCAATATGGTTTCTCTTCAGTTTGGAGATTTTCCTCCACAGCAAGTCCCAGATGGAATTATCCCAATTCCGAAGGCGACGATGAAGATCGTGAATATCCTGCCTACCAGAGAAGAAAATATAGGATTGCTGCCGCTCACACTAAAGAGTGGTGAAATCATGTGGGTACATCCTGACTTAGTGCCTGAGTTGGAAAATAAAGATAAAACTTCAAAATCCAAGAAGAGTAAGAAAGTCAAAACCTGCAACATGATTTCTCATGTTATTTATCCTGATGACTTGGATCATCTATGGGATGGCCTTCCTTTAGAAGATAGACTGAAAGGACTGAACATCTGTCCTCCAAGTCTAGCTTCTCCTACTAAGCTCAAGCTTACTCACCAGCAGTGGCTAGCCATGAATAGTGTTCCTTTATACCGAGCGCAACAAGTCTTTGCTGCTTATAAAAAAGCTCTGACAGGGATTCTTCCTCGTATCCCGAATCTTTCTCCTCATGTGGCTACAATGACATCTATTCTCCATTCTCCTGAGGTTACAGAAGGTCTTGCTTCTTCCTCTTCCTCTGTTGGAACACCTGTCAAAAGTTCGCTGCCCACTCACTTGTATAGTCAACAATCTGTCCATCTCATGAAGAAGATGGGTTATGACTTTCAAAAGGTAGAAGGTTTGAATTATGATAAAGGAATACGACTTCCTTTACAGATTTAAAGTCAAAATTCCACTGTTGGATTGGGTTCTGAAGTTCCTCGTAACAATCCACACAAGAAAAAGGCTAAGAGAGGGAAGACAAAATCCTGTAATATGGTACTTCCTTCTCCTGAGTCTGAGAAAAAAACTTTTACTGGTACAAGATCCGGAAAAGAGTACCATAAAGACTACGAGGGATCCTCCAAAGAAGCCAAAGACGTAGTGGAGACACTACCAACTCAACCCTCTCCTGTTCCTGCTAAATCTTCCGTGGTTGAAAAGGGAAAACAGAAAGCAGTGCGCTTCGACGTCCCATTGAAGTCTGCTTCCAGCCAGGGGGTGGTGATGAAGCCTTACAAGTTTGATATTTTGGCTCAGTTGGCCAATACTCCGGCTAGACTATCTATATTTGAGTTGCTTCGCCTTTCCAGAGAAAGCAGAGAGACTTTGAGTGAAGCTTTACTTCAGGCAGATTCATGCTTGGCTCAACTCAAGAGTCATGATTATATACCAGTTTCATGTCCACAATGTCATAGTGTGATGGAAGCAATTCCCAACATCATCTTTACACAAGAAGATATGCTGTTGAAGCATAACAAGCATGATAGGCCTTTATGCTACACTGGGTATATTGGATCTACTGAAATTGACAGGATTTACATTGACCCCGGGTCCTCAATTAGCATAATTCTTCAGAGTATGCTAAGACCCCTGAGGATTCCTACTAGTGATTTGACTTACACTAGTACTACGATAGTCGGTTTCAACTCTGGCAAGAGCAAACCATTGGGGAAGATTCGTCTGCAGATTCAGATCGGTGATCTTCGAACCATGGCAACTTTTTATGTTATCAACTCAGACGTCTCCTATAATATTCTTTTAGGGAGACCGTGGATTCATGAGCACAATATTGTACCTTCAACTCTCCACCAATGCTTCAAGTATGTGGATTCCCAAGGAGTCGTGAAGACTGAGTTCGCTGATATCAATCCCTTCAAGGGTGTCGAAGCCTATTTTTCTGATTCAAGGATTTATAAACAAGAGCATGTGAAAGAGATATCAGACATGGCTGAAGATCAACCACCCACTGAGGATCAGTCTATTAATGAAGATCCGCCAGAGGAGCAACCTTTGAAGATCATAGTCAAGGGATGAATCCAATCCCAATCTGTTAATGATCAACCTCTGATAATCAAGGTTAAAGGAAGAACTCAAGCTTCATCTGAGGGATCAGTAAATGTTCCTACTAAGAGCCAAGTTCAACCCTTTTTGATTAAGGTCAAAGGGCGTACTTCTTGTATGAATGATCCAGAACCACCATTGATTGTCAATCTTGGCAAATCTACGCAGAAGATGGATAATGGTCCACTGATGATTAATCCGAAGCGCAACAGTCAAATCGTAAATGATGTAAATATTGATCATTATTTACTTTTTGATATCAATGAAGATTTCCTTTTCGAGTATATGGCTGTCAAGTTTATCGAAAGAATGACTTTATCTTCTGATAATCAAAGTCATCGATATAAAGACAACATTGAGCCAAAAGAAACTTTATACATCGATCATAAAGAAAATTCTTTCCCTCCTCATATAGATGTTGGACCTTATGCTCAAAGGTTCCTAACATCTTCTCCTTATCTTCTACCTGTGGCCGCTTCATCACAAGCTTGCGTAACTTTTAGATGTCACGAAGAATCTTATTTCGTGGTTCCGTCTGATAAAAAAAACAAGCGACAAATTATGTTTGGCCGGGATAGAAATATCCCTGTTGCTCAGGCAGATGAACTGAAGGATAAAGACAAGGGAAGAATCCGAATTGACAAGTATAGTCAACAATCTATCAAGATTATCCAGAACATGGGATATGATTTAAAGACTATGCAAGGTCTCAATCAAGGCAAGGGTAGACGACTACCATTATGTGGTGAACCGTTTTACCAAAAGACTCGTCATGGGTTGGGATATGATCCGTCCCACACGTTTTATGACGATATACAAGAAGAATTCTCTTCTAGCTCTTCGCAATCATCGGATTCAGAAGAAGTCCAATTCATTAAAACTGAATCTGGACAAGTATTTTCAGTCAATATGGTTCAAACTGATGATGGATCTGAATTATTTGAGAATGATCTTTGGGCTCAACAGATGGATACTCAGTGGGAACTCCGTTTTGAACAGCGACAGCCACCTACAGAGGATGAGGTTATCCAGATTGATGTTGGAGATGGAACTACGTCCAAACCAATATTCATCAGTAAGAATCTTTCTGAAGATGAAAAAGAACAGTTGATAAAACTTATCAAAGAATATATTGACATTTTCGCATAGAGTTATGAGGATATGCCAGGCCTAGATCCTAAAGTTGCTACTCATAAACTCAATATTTTACCTAACGTCAAGCCTGTCAAACAACAGCAATGGCGCTTTAGACCAGATATGATGGATGTAATAGAAGCAGAAGTCAAAAAGTTGATCACATGAGAATTTGTTCGTGAAGAGCAACACCCAGATTGGGTGGCCAATATTGTTCCTGTCATGAAGAAGAATGAAAAAATTCGAGTTTGTATAGATTATCGAGATCTTAATACATCTTGTCCAAAGGACAAATTTCTACTTCCAATTACTGATGTCATGATAGACAATACATGTGGTTTTGAACGCATGTCTTTCATGGACGGATTCTCAGGGTACAATCAGATCAAGATGCATCCAGAAGATGAAAAACATACCGCTTTTCGTATATCCCTTGGGGTCTACTGTTATACGGTTATGCCGTTTGGTCTGAAAAATGTCGGTGCCACATATCAACGGGCTATGAGCAACATCTTTCAAGAACATCTACGAAAGATAGCTGAATGCTATGTAGATGACATTGCTGTTAAAAGCTGATTAAAAGATGATCACATTCAGGACTTAAGAACAGTGTTTGAGTTAATGCGCCAGCATCAATTGAAAATGAACCCTACTAAGTCTTTCTTAGGAGTTTCCAGTGGTAAATTTTTAGGATTTGTCATTACTTCTCAGGGTATCCATGTTGATCCTGATAAGATTAAAGCAATTCTCGAAATGCATCCTCCTCGTAATCTGAAAGAACTCCGTGGCTTTCAGGGTCGTATTGCTTATATTAGAAGATTTATATCTAATCTTTCTGGGAGATGTCAACCTTTCTCCCGTCTATTAAAGAAAGGCGTATCTTTTGTTTGGGATGAAGCATGTCAAAAAGCCTTCAATGACATCAAGTAATACCTTACAAACCCACATGTTCTGGTACCTCCTGTAGTAGGAAGGCCATTTTTGCTATATGTTCGAGCCTTGGATCACTCACTTGGCGCTCTTCTTGCATAAAAAAGTGATATGGGTCATGAGCAAGCAATATATTATCTGAGCAGAATGATGGTCGAAGATGAACACAGGTATACTCCTGTGAAAAAGGAATGTCTAGCTTTGGTTTTTGTCGTCCAAAAGACAACCTGACTTTGAAGAATGACATATGGCAATTATATTTTGATGGGGCATCACGAGTAGGACCTAAAGGCAATATTGTCTCTGGAGTAGGAGTCGTCTTAGTTTCTCCTGACAAAATGGTCATATACCGTGCCTATTCTCTCAATGAGCCATGTTCCAACAATGTAGCAGAATATAATGCTCTATTGATTGGTCTCCAAGTAGCAAAACAATTGGATATTGAGTTCCTAGAAGCTTATGGAGATTCTCAATTGATTGTTAATTAAGTTAGAGGAACTTATGAAGTCAGAAATCCGGATCTCATCCCTTACCATCAAGTATTAGTCGAGTTGGTTCTTTCATTCAAAGGATTCTTCATTGAATTTGTACCATGCTCTCAGAATGTGGAAGCTGATGCTCTTGCCAGTTTAGCTGCAGACCTAGCTGTTCCAATCCGAAGGCAAAATACAATTACTTTGTTGGATCGAGACTTGTTCTGTGTCAAGAATAATTTGTACATTGAACAAAGTTATACTACAAAGTCAAATTCCCAGCATAAGGATTGGAGAACTCCATTTGTTGATTATGCACTTCATGGGATTTTGCCTGAAGATCCAAAAGAAGCTGCATCAATCAAAAGACGATCATTTCAGTTTTATTATGATTCATCTTTACATATGCTATACCGTCGTTCCTATGATGGACTCTTGCTGCGTTGTCTCTTAGAAAGTGAAGCTAAACAAACACTGCGAGAAGCTCATGATGGTATTTGTGGTGCTCATCAACCGGGTCCTAAATTACAAGACCGCATTCGAAGAATGGGGTATTATTGGCCTTCTATGATAGCAGATGCTGTAGACTATACTAGAAGATGTAAAGCATGTCAGATTCATGCTGATTTTATTCATCAACCATCTGAATTTTTACATCCTACAGCAGCCTCTTGGCCCTTCGAAGCTTGGGGTATAGATGTCATTGGTCATATTAATCCCCCTTCTATTAAAGGACATCGGTTCATATTAGCTATAACAGATTACTTTTCTAAGTGGGCAGAAGCAGTTCCCCTTGTGGAAGTAAAAACATCTAATGTGATCAGCTTCATCAAGCACCATGTCATTTATCGCTTTGGAATTCTTCGACAGATAATTCATGACAATGGTCCACAATTTGCCAGTCAAGCATTTTATCGATTCTGTGACAAGAATCGAATTCAAAATTTGGCTTCTACGGCTTATAATTCAGCAGCTAACGGTTTAGCAGAAGCTTTCAATAAGACGATCATTAAACTTCTCAAAAAGTTTGTCTCTTCTAATAAACATGATTGTAATGAGAAACTTGGAGAGTGTTTATGGGCTTATCGAACAACAGTCCGGACTCCTACTGGTTTTACACCATTTTCATTGGTTTATGGATGTGAAGCTGTCCTCCTATTGGAAATCCAGATCCCATCTCTACGAATAGCCATTGCTAATGAGCTAACTACAGAGAATAATGATCGCTTACGACTCCAAGAACTTGAAGGATTGGATGAGAAACGTCTTCAAGCACAACAGCACATTGAACTATATCAAGCCCGCATATCTCGAACTTTCAATCGTAAAGTTAAAGAAAGGGTATTCAAAGTTGGCGAACTTGTATTAGCTGTTCGGAGACCGATGGTGATGACTCATAAAAGTAAAGGGAAATTCCAAGCAAAATGGGAAGGCCCTTATGTAATTGAGTCCGTATTTTCCAATGGCGCCTATCGATTATCAAAGCCCAATGGAGATCTGTTCATGATGCCAATCAATGGCAAATTTCTTAAGAAATACTATGTATATAAAAAAGAGAGAGACAGAATGAAAATAAAGTCTCTTTTATTACTATTTTTGTTCAAAACAAAAGGTCAAGGACGAGGACCACTGCCTCCCTTATTGAATACATAGTCAGTTAATGTCTCGAAGGCATTGTTGCCTGAGTTCATAAAAAACCTGCAGGCGGCCATCCTCAGTGCTTCTTCTTCTGGAGTTTTTCCTGGCTCTACTAAAAATGCAAGGATATCTTGTGGTGGCTTGGGCGTGGAAGAGCTGTTGCCTACTTGAGTCGGGCCTGCCACTGTTGGCTCAATGGGACACATCTTAGTGACGTCCTCAAATTTCCTGGAGACTTCATTCTTTTGCGGTACATCCTCGGAAGACATTTTCAATGGAAAAGTAGAAATAAGAATGAAATGATTACAGAAAGTTCTCGCCTATTTATAGAAGAGGATTGTCGATGAACCGGTCTTTGAGATTGAGAACAACTTTTCATTCCCGAAAAGGTCTGTCCATTCGTTCTATCGGGTTCATTCAATTAATTACGGAATCGAATCAATGCTTTCTTTTCCTGAAAATTATAGACTTATATGCTCATGACATCTGTCTCCTTAATCCCCAGCCACAAAAGTTTGGTTAAGCTGATTTCTTGTCTCCTGGGAAAGGGATTCTATATCTTCTATCTTATCAATTGGTTAGAAAGTGGGATTCGCTATTTATCATATTTCCATGACCTCTGAATAAATACTAAATCTACTTAGTTTTCCTATCTATTACTTCTATTTGACCTCTGCATAGATATTAATCTAATTTTCTTTTGAGTTCATATGTACTATTATGTCCATATTACCTCTGATAGTATTATATACTCTAAAACAGAAGATAAGATTTTATTTATCTTTCATGTCCATAATACATCCAGATAGATACAAATCATTGATCATAGAAGAATCATCATTTCCATTCCCATATCATCAAAAAAGTCTATTACATTTCTTAGACTTTCTTACAAGTTATAATGGAAATCTATTACATTCTTGGATTTTTATTCTATACACACAACGATAGCCTAATGGAGATCTATTTCTTCTTTGGATCTTCTTCGTTGGATTCATTGTTGGTGTCAATTCCTTGCTGTCCAAGCCTTTGTGGCGACCAGAACAGAAGGAATCAAACTCTGGTCTTCTCTCTCAGACGAGAGGAGAATCCCAGAGTATAGTAGCCCAAGACGTGTTGCTGCCAATACAACTGGTGGAGGAGTGGCGGCCTCTCAAAAGAGATAGGAATGTATCCAGCATTGGGATACAATTCCTAGTTCTGCCGTAAAAGGAACTCTACTACCCGATTTCTCGGGGTAGAGTTGACTCCACCATCCAACTCTCCGTATATAAAGGCTCTTCCTACCAACAGAGGAAGACCCTTCTATCTCACGAAGAGTTCTGAGTTGTCTGATTTGCGCATCAAAAGCGCATGAGCTCCCTGATATTGATGTCAGAAGAACGCTCTTCACAACGTCAAAGTCACCAATACTGATTCTGGAAAAGCTGTTCAGCCAAACTTCTGCAGAAAACTGTTTGCCATTAAAATTGTTTGATTGCAAATCTTAATACAAACAGAACAGTGTTACAATATAGGACTTAGATGTAGTCCTAGGAGTACACTTTTGTTTAATCTGGGTCCTAAGTGCCAATGGAGCGAGTGGTAATGCGTTGACTCCATTGACGGGCTGACGACGGTTATCGGTTCTCTGAAGGTGTAGATTGCTCTGGGTGCTGGAGCTGGCTGAGAGGAGGAAGACATTGAGTGTCTGTATCTGCCCCTCTGGTGATCTCTGTCTGGATTGTTCGTATGTATGTCTCTCTGTGTCTGTGTAAGGAGGGAATGATTCCTCCATTTATAGCTGGGCAGGTTGGCTGCTCATGCGCTCATATGTAGGATGTACCGGTGCGTGGGGACGCCACGTAGAGATTGCTGATGGAGGCGCATGGATGATGCACCCTACTCGCGGAGTTGAATTCTTCATACTGCTGTTGTGAGTCGGCACGTAGCAGAGGAGAAGATCTTTCTATTGCTGAGATCTTGGATGAGTTGAATCAAAGGACACGTGTCGTCGACCCATGGCTCGGAGATCTCTGATTTGGTGGGGGGATAATTTGGTGGGATGCGCCTTGAATTGGGCGCATGATGAGATTTTGGCTCGTGACCTTTAGGAGTCACGAGCCGTTCTGGGCGCATGCGAGCGACTTTCCTTCTGTCTTTCGGGATCAGAGATCAGTCTGGGGCGCATGGCTTTTGAGGCGCATGCAAAGATTCAATCGGAGACTCTTTTTCTGTCTTTAGGGATCAGTGAAGGGTCTGAGGCGCATGGCTTTTGAGACGCATGCGGGTTTGGACGCATGGCCGCGGAGGCGCATGCGGGTGGTCGAGTGGCCACGTGGCAGTAGCCGTCGAGATAGAGTCATGATGATGCTGACGTTGTGGACGCTTCATTTTCTGCAAAAGCTGTCAGCCGTTCAGACTTGGGAAGGCATGCTGCCAACTCCGTCAGTTCAGTATTTAATGTTGGTGACATTCGATGGACAGCTGAGTGGGCGCGTCGGTTGACGTTCCACTAGGCGTATGAGGACGTATAGGGGCACATCCCCTGTGATGCGCTCGGTACAGGGCACATCAGTTTGATGTTTGAAGAGGTGTGATGCGCTGTCCAGCCGGCACATCCGACACGTCTTTGATGATGCGGCTGTTTCGCTTCTCGAGTGCCTTTAATAGCCGTTTGGCTGAAGTCGAGGCGTCTGGTTCATCCATTTAATGTGAGTTCATTGCACGGAATTCGGAGAGCCATCCACTCGGCGCATGGGTTTGATCTGCCCGGCCTATAAATAGTGGCATGGAGAGAAGGTTGGCCTCTCATTCCCTTACGTCTTTCCAATATGAACTCGGGTTCTCGGGTGCATTCTGTTGACGAAGTGCTCCCGAGGGTGAAGATGAGACGCCATGTCATCGTTAATGCTCCTGAAGGTGACTGTTACATCCAAAAGACGGAGTCGAGGGCTTCTGAGGCAGGCGGAAGGTGCCTGTTGCATCCAAAGATAGGGATGCTCGGGCCTCGTCTCCGTTGTTCCGGAAGAGCCGTAGATCGGAATGGCGGTACTAGGCTCTCTCTTCCTTCAAAGTGGGTGTCGCCCACTCTGAAAGCTGCTCCTTTAGCCGTATTTCGATTACGGTCTTCCTTGGCCTTTGGAGGCTCTTTCGAAGCCTCCCCTGGCCACAGATTTGTGGTGCTCTTCTCTTCCTTGGTTCCAGCCAGAGGGTTAAATGCTTTGTATAATCGAAGCACTTATCAGGTGAGTCTGGCTGGAAGAGCGGCACATAACTGGACTCCTGCTCGGCCAGGTGAGCCTGGTTGGAAGAGTGGGACATAACTGGGCTGCTGAAGGGATGCACATAACTGAGCTACTGAAGAGATGGTGGGATGCGCCTGGTTGGAGGCGCATGGTATCTGCTGCGCTTAATTGGCAGCACATGGTGACTGCTGCGCCTATCTGGAGGCGCATGGTGAATGCTGCGCCTATCTGAAGGCGCATGGTGGCCGCTGGTTGTAGACTTAGGATCTTTCCTTTGTAGAAATTCTCCTTTGTACAACTTTTTCTAGACATGTAATAGACTTTTATATATAAATGAAAAAGTCCTTCTTCAAATGTCTATTGGCTATTGACTTTGCTGTTTGAGTGTTCTGTGCGAGTTCTGGCGCATGTAGTGTCTGGCGCATGGTCTTTCTGGTTGTAAAATTCTATGTTTCTACAAGACCCCCTTCAAAGTTTTCAAAACTTTTGAGTAAGTTTTGGAATACTTTGAATAAGAAGCATGGCGATCAGGGCGCATGACTGTTGGGGCGCATGCCTGTTCAGCCGCATGCTCTTCTCAATTAATGAATTTGATAATGCCTCGGTAATCGAAAAGATTAATGATGATCTTTTGGTTTTATCTGCTGTTATCTTCACAAGATCCGAGGCGACGACTGAGATCACTCGTCATCGGTTCACGCGTGCGACCATGGCCTATAAATAGGTGAGAGGTGGAGAGAGAGAGAGAGAGTTCTTTCTACTCTGTGCCTTTGCCTCCTTTAGAGTTCTTCTGAAAACCCTAATTTCTTCCTCTCTGTTAGAATGGCTCCCAAGACTCCTCGCGGCGGTGCCGGCAAAGGAAAGGGGAAGGAGAAGGAGCCGATAGAGGCTGTCGTGAGTGACATTCCTCACCCGCCTGTCGAAGTTCGGCCGGCGGTAGTCGGTGAGCTCTATTGTCTCCTATCGATGTGGAAAACTTTCCCGCCGACGTGCATAGGCTCAGGCCTTAATCATGCACTGTGGCTTTAATTGCTGACGCGCATGGGTTTTACACCCTGATGATGCGCCGAAGCCTTCGCTGACGCGCATGGGCTCACGCCTTGACGATGCGCCGAGGCTCTACCGCTAACGCGCATGGGTTTATACCCTGATGATGCGCTGAGGCTCCTTTTTCAGATGCGCTTGATACGCGCATCTGACGAGCATAAAGCTCTGATCTTTGTGTTGTCTCTAATATCTTTGCATTTTTGTGTCAGTGTCGATGACTATCCCACTCTTGAACGAAGTGCTCCTAGACGCTGCACTCTGTCAGATGGGAGTAGATTATGATGAAGAGGTGATAAACCCTGCTCAAGCGGCTATTATGTTGGATCAGCATCCCGAAAGAATGATTCAAATTCGGGAACAACATCACGGGTTCCTTAAACGGATGATGGAACGTGGTGTTCTAAAATCTGCCACTTCCGAAAAAGTGACCTTCTTGAAGCCTGAGTTCCTGTTCGAAGACCGCCTTTCTTCTACTGAAGCCACGGTGCTGAAGGTCAAAGAAGACTGGTTCTTTACAGCCAGGGGTGTGCATATGACCGTCAGGCAGCTTGAACGTCAATGGCCTTTGTTAACTTTCTGTCGTCTTGCTTCCAAAAGGAGAATGTCCTGGGACATTACTCCATCTCAAGGAGGAGCGGTGGCAGGCGTCATCAGAATTGATTCTTCTTCTGATCAGAGGGATACTCTGACCGCCTCGTGAGCTGGTACCTCTCACACCTGGCGGACTCTTCGTCCTGGGAGTATTTATAGCGATGTTCCCGTCAATACTTTTGCCTTGGGTGCCTCGACTTTTGCTTGTCGCATGTTGTTGATGGAACAATCATACCCCAAGGGAGAATTTTGGGTAGAGGGTTGGTGCCATTATGTCTCAAAATAGGACAAACTGACACACTGGATCCTGTCGCGATTTCAGACTGAGCTCGAAGAGATTGGGCTGACCGCTGCGATCCGTGCCACTCAGGCAGGTGTAGAGATTAATAGGCACATGTTCCTTGCGCTTTTGGAGATGTTTGATACCCATACCGGGACCTTCTTCACTCTAGTAGGGGAGCTAGGGCTCGCGCTTCATGAGATGTACGAGGTATCAAAACTCTCCTGGGGATCGGAGCCTTACGAGGAGTACTTCCCGACCAATGAAGAATTCCAGGTCTTGGGAGACAAAGCTGATGAGATGATGGCTGTCTTCAAAGAAGTAGCGAGTCATCACTACTATATGCAGAAGAAGGACAGGGACAGGACGCAGCCTCATGTAACTGCTTGGAGAGATCACATCTTTAGGCAGGACAAAGAAGATCCTTCCCATTTTTCTACTCCGCCGGCACTTTCTCGTAACGAGGTGCTTTCTGAAATGAGCAGGTTAGGCGAGAAGAATCCCTTGGAGAACGAGGACCAGCAGTCGGATGAACGCTCCTATAGCTGTTTTTGGCATCTCACCTATCGGATGTCGCCAAAAGCCGTATTAGTCGCGTATCTTATGATTTGGCTCTGGACCACGTCTTTTCAGGCGGGTCTGGCTCTGTAGAGAGGGTGACTCGGAACTTAATTCTGCCGGCCGTGAAGTTGGCCTTCGGCCGTCCTTTAGCTTTACTCCCCGCAATGGTGTGTAATCTGTTGCGGGGTCTTCGAGAGTTTACGGGAGATGTCGTTCACGAGCGGGGCAAAAATAATAACTTCCCGCGTGCCGAACTGCCGTTTCATTATTTGATGGGGTGGTTAATTTTACACCATCCCATTGTGATGAGTCCGGGTTCGGAGGAAGACCACAGGTCCGGAGATGCATTCCTCCGGCGTTTCCACCGGAGGAATTGGTCGCACACTGGTGTTCCTGTTTGCAGGAAAGTTTTATTCTATCTTCAGGGTTGGGAGATCACCAAAGTTGGTCCTGTCTTCTCTGATTTTGAGGCCAATGAAGATCTGGTGGACTCGGGTGAGGATGCCACCACTCTGTCACTATGGGTATTTCGCTGGCTGTAAAGTATCCGGCCGTCCTATTTGGTATATCGGAACAGGAACCAGTGTTACCTGGAACCGTATCTGCCGAGCCGCTTTGCGAGGCAATTCGGGTACGCCCAATTGATGTTGGATAATCCCAGTATTACCTTGGGGTATGCTGGAAGTTTGCTGGATGGTGCACGAGCCTGGCATTACTATAATACCGGATGTACTGGAGCCCGCTTTACACTCCCTGTCCAGAATCCGCGGCCGCCGATTCTCTATTCAGCCGCCAGATTTTACTGTGCTATGGCTGCTCCGCCCACCGGATATGATAGGGAGACCAGTTTTATTGCAGGCACCCATTTAGCGGTGGGTGCAGACACTTCGACGAAGGCTCGGTCGTACCGTCCGCCCGAGTCAGGTTATCGAGGCGCCCCCGCCGTATCTATCGGGGGTCAGGCAAAACCCTCGGTTGATCAAACGAAAAGGGGTGCAGATACAAAGGTCGACTCTCCTGTATCGAAAAAGCAGAAGAGGGCGTCGTCACCGACGGTGTCCTCAGACTCAGCATCTGCAGAGGTAAGGTGTCCCGTAAGGTTTTGATTTCAAGTTCAGCTTCTTATGTAATCATGCTTCTATCTTTTTGTGTAGGAGCCGCTGAAAAGAAAGCCCCGTACTCCAAGATTTGGTGGGAGCAGGCCAAGAAAGGCGGCGGGCTCGTCTGAAGTGCGTATTCTGCCCACTATGATATCTCCCTTGGAGGAGAACACCGAGGATGTTGCTGTAGAGATTCCAACATCTCCGGATTATGTCAGACGGGAAGCTAAGGATGCAGCAGCTTCCGAGAAGATGAAGGCCACAGCGTCGGCCTTGGATGACGTTGTCGCAGATCCGCAAGAGTCTACTGCGGGGGCAACAAATATGGTTGAGACAGAGGAGAGGGTTGATTCCCCTCCTTATCATGATGAGGGAAGGTCGGCTGAATCATTGCCGAGTCCTACCCCGGCTTCAACCGTGGAAGTTGAGGCGGCTACCGATCAGGAGGTAGCGACAGATTCTGTCCCTGTGGAGGGACTCGATGACGAGACCCGTCTGTCGGTCACAACCGCTGAGGCGGGTCAAGAGACAAGTGATAATCTCCCTATTCTGTCGAGGAAGGTACCAGCTGTTGATAGGACGTTGGGGGTAGAAGAGGTGGCCGTTGACGTCGGTGGTTCCTCCGGGCTTGAGAAGGACGAGGGTATGGAACCCTCTGTTGTCCCTCCTACTTGGGGTACTATTTCGACGCCTGTGCGGGCTTCCTCTGTTCCTTCGGCTCCTCGGGCTAGCAGTCCAGCCCCTGTTGATGAAGAGCCCATTGATGCTGAGGTTCAAGCCTCGCAGGTTGAGGTTGGCGGATCTTCTTCCGGTCCGCAAACTGTAGTAGCTCCTCCAACTCCTGCCATGACGCCGCAGGTCCTGACGAATGCAGACGAATATATGAAATTCCTCGTCGAGGGGGTGTACAAAATGCTGCAGAAGGGTGTATCTGCTGTGATGGATGCCAATGGGAGCTTTGCGACGGCAAGAACTCTGGCAATGCCCTGTATCGAGCTGATCCGCATTCACCAAGGCCACGACCATATGGCCAAAATTCTGAAGGCTTCGGTGATCGAGCTAGACGATCGGCTCGCGGAACTTCAGCGCATCCAGCGAAATGACCTCTCCGTCCTGATAGATACGGAGAAGGGGAAGCTGATTGCCGAGATCGAGTCTTCATACCAGGCCGCTGTGGGCCTTTGGGAGCACGAGGTGGCTGAGACTGAGGCTGCGGTAGAGCAGTTGTCTCAGTCCATGAAGACGACGGTGGAAACTCGAGCTGCATTGGATGCTAATATTGCGAAGATCGACACCCAGATGCGCCGCCTTGAGGACCAACGGGCCCAACTCCAGTTAGATGCCGAGCGTGTTCGGGCTGAACACGCAGCATTCAAGAAGGAAGAAGCGACTTTTACTCAGCGGACTCTTGCCTTGGCGCAGCAGCAACAACAGCTTGATGAGAAGCATGAGAGCGATACTTCCACTGGGGCTGTTGAATTGATGCGTCAAGAAGCTGAGCGACGAGTCCTGGCGACTGTGGAGGCCCGTACAGCCGACCTAAGACTTCGAGTCAGGGAGCTCTCAGCCCAACCTAGGGAGGTTCAGGGACTGTAGCTTTTCCTCTTTTTTTATGCTCTTTTGCAACCCTTTGCTGAGGGATAATGTAGTCTTTTGTACTCTCTATTTCAGAAAATAAAGAAGTACGCAATTTTTTATGATGTGTTCATTTGTGTTATTATGAACTTGATGATTTGTGTGGACCTATTATCTTTTGCGCACCTTGGTTTTTAGGCACAGATAATAAGTTTGAAGGAACCAACATGTTTGCTCAGAGGTGATGTGGACATGGCAATCATTGGGTTCAAATGATAGAATCATCCTACTCAGAGGTGTGATGGATGTGGTAGGAATGATCCTGGGGGATACGCTGAACAACTCAGAGGTGATGTGGACGTGGAAGTTCTGCGATCAATGTACGACAACGCAGGGGTTGTTTGTATGAGATGTTTACTCAGAGGTAATGTGGACGTGGTAAACATGAAGGGTAGCGTGGGCTTACATAGTGTAAGATTCCGCTTTGTAGGGTGTAGAGGAACAACTCAGAGGTAATGTGGACGTGGTTGTCTTTCTACTGAAGGAAGCCACGGAACAGCTGGGTTCCAGAAGCGGATGAGTTTGTGGAAGGAGATTGTTTGTGAATCCCGATGATTGGGCCCACAGATCCCCTTGGGGAAGTACATGTCTGAAGGATGTCAAGAATAGTACTTCTTTAGGAACTTGCCGTTGATGGACATCATAAACAAGTCTCCATTGGGTTTGGCGAGGTGGTAAGCACCGTTTGAGTATACCGTCTCTATGATGAAAGGTCCTTCCCACTTGGGCTCGAACTTTCCTGGTGTCTTGTGAGTTAACACCATCGGCCTCCTGACTGCCAGAACCAGGTCACCAACTTGGAAAGTCCTCTGTTTGACCTTCTTGTTGAAAGCCTGTAATATACGGGCTTGGCAGAGTTCGATACGTTGTTGAGCTAGGAGACGCTTCTCATCGAGTGCCTCCAGTTCCCGCAGACGACGACGTTGATTGTCCTCTTCTGTGAGTTTGTTTGTTATTGCCACGCGGAGTGAGGGTATCTGGATCTCGAGAGGCAGTACCGCTTCGCTCCCGTAGACCAGAGAGAATGGTGTGTTGCCTGTCGGGGTCCGTACCGTTGTGCGGTAGGCCCAAAGGCATTCGCCAAGCTTTTCATTCCAGTCGTATTTATTGGATGACAGGACCTTTTTGAGTAGCCTGACGATGGTTTTGTTGAACGCCTCTGCTAACCCGTTTGCTGCCGGATTATAGGCGGTGGATGCCACATTTTGAATGCGGTTCTTGTCACAGAACCTGCTAAAAATGTGGCTGATAAACTGAGGACCGTTGTCATGAATGATCCGCCGGGGTACTCCGAAACGGTAAATGACATGGTGTTTGATAAAGCTGACCACCCTGGAGCTCTTTACTTCCGCCAGTGGGACTGCTTCTGCCCATTTGGAGAAGTAATCGATGATGGCCAGGATGAAGCGGTGTCCTCTTGATAAAGGAGGGGTGATAGGTCCCACAATATCCATGCCCCAGGCTTTGAAGGGCCAGGAGGCGACTGTAGGATGTAGTGGTTCAGACGGTGTATGTATGAAGTCAGCATGGAGTTGGCATGCGTGATACTTCTTAGCATATTCAACAGCGTCGGTGGCCATGATTGGCCAGTAGTAGCCCATACGTCGCAGTCGATCCTGTAACTTAGGACCGGGTTGATGAGCTCCGCAAGTTCCGTCATGAGCTTCTCGGAGGGCTTCGGCTGCTTCTTCGTTGGACAGGCATCGAAGGAGGAGCCCATCGAAGGAACGTTGGTACAGCATTTTAGTAGCTGTGTCGTAGTAGAATCGAAGAGAGCGTCTCCTGACTGAGACGGCTTCCTTCGGGTCCTCTGGAAGAATTCCGTAGACAGCAAAGTCGATGAACGGGAACCTCCAGTCTCGGACATTAACACAAGTGTTCGTCGATATGGCGTGGGCCACTTGCAAGCACAGGTTGTTTCTGGGACAAATCAAGTCTCAGCCTGTTATCGTGACATAGTGTTGAGTCCCAAAGGGCGCTGCCAATGAGGCTGCGAGGCCAGCCAGAGCGTCAGCCTCCAAGTTTTGTAGACGAGGCACGTGTTCGATGAAGAACCCGGTAAAGGTTGAAATGATGTTCAATGCAACTTCATGGTAAGGGATCAGATCTTCATGGCGAACCTCGTACTGCCCTCGAATCTGGTTTACGACGAGTTTTGAGTCACCGTAGGCTTCCAGATGGTCCATCCCCAGCTGTTGTGCGAGTTGGAGTCCCATGACGAGTGCGTTGTACTCGACAACATTGTTGGAGTACGGCTTCGAAAGGGAGTAAGCACGCTGGAAGACCAGCTGATCGGGGGAGACTAAGACTACCCCCACTCCTGCGATGATTTGGCCTTTGGGGCCTGTTCTCGAAGCGCCATCGAAAAACATCCACCAAACGGAGCTTCCTTCGGTGACGTTGGATTCTTGGACCTCATCCGGGATGTCTTCATAGAGTTTTGAGGATTCTGGGATGGGGTGTGCAGCTAAAAAGTCAGCCAGAGCTTGACCTTTAACAGCTTTTTGCGGGACAAACACCATATTATATGGTGTTAGCAAAATCGTCCATGTGGCTAGCCGGGAGTTTAATGATCCTGGCTTCGTCATGAGGACTCTGAGTGGATTGACTCAGAAAATGACATGAATTGTCTGGCCCGAGACATAATGACGAGTCTTCTGGATGGCAAACACCAAAGCCAAGCACTCCTTTTCAATGGGGTTGTACCGGTGTTCGGCCCCGATGAGCGTTCGACTGAGGTAGTAGATTGCTTGCTCATAGCCTGTATCGCTGTTTTGAGCCAGCAGAGCGCCAAGGGAATGATCCATGGCACGGGCGTAGAGAAGAAATGGTTTGCCCGCGACAGGTGCCACCAGGACTGGTGGGCTCGTCAAGTAGGCTTTGATGTCGTCGAAAGCCTTCTGGCACTCCTCTGTCCAGACATAAGAGACTCCCTTCTTCATGAGCTGAGTAAAGGGTTGACATTTACCGGAAAGGTTTGCTATGAACCTCCGGATGTATGCCAGACGTCCCTGTAAGCCTCGAAGTTCTCGAAGATTCTTCGGAGGGTCCATGTTGAGGATGGCTTTGGTCTTCTCGGGATCAACATGAATGCCTTTCGCCGTGATGACAAAGCCCAAGAATTTGTCGCTAGAAACCCCCAGGAAGGATTTAGCGGGGTTCATTTTGAGTTGATGTGCCCGCATGAGATCGAAGACTGTCTTTAAATCCTGTAGGTGATCTCCTTTGAGGTGGCTCTTGTCTGCGATGTCGTCAACATAGCATTCGACTGTTTTGCGAAGAAGTTGACGGAAGATGGTGCTCATAGCTCGTTGGTATGTTGCACCGGCGTTTTTCAAGCCGTAGGGCATTACTGTGTAGCAGAAAACACCCTTTAGAGTCCTGAATGACGTGTGTTTCACGTCATCGGAGAACATCTTGATTTGATTGTAGCCTGAATACCCATCCATGAAGGACATGCGTTCAAAGCCACATGTGTTGTCGATCATCACATCGGTGATCGGAAGCGCAAATTCGTCCTTCGGGCAAGCAGAATTGAGGTCCCTGAAGTCGATACAGACTCGTATCTTCCCGTTCTTCTTGGTGACAGGTACGACGTTGGCTACCCAATCTGGGTGTTGTTCCTCACGGATGAAGCCGCTAGTCAAGAGTTTGTCCACCTCCTGATCGATGGCATTCATGATGTCCGGACGGAAATGTCGTTGTTGTTGTTTGATAGGTTTGGCATCAGGTAAGATGTTCAACCTATGCATTGCGATCTGTGGATCGAGTCCTGGCATGTCTTCGTAGCTCCAGGCAAAGACGTCGATATACTCTTTAGCCAGCTGGATTAAAGCCTCTCGGTCTTCTCCTTCTAGGCTTTTGCTGACGAAGATGGGTTTGGAAGAAGATCCGTCCCCAAGGTCGATCTGCTCGACTTCGTCTTCGGTGGAAGGTTCACGTAACTGAAAACGAGACTCCCATTGCTCTCCTAGGCGTTGAGCCCAGGGTTCTTCTTCGAAGGATTCCGGCGTTTGGTCTTCGCCTTCACCTTTTTGAGGTTGTGCTGACGTCATGTTAGCTGACAGCACTTTTCTGAAGACTGATCCGATACTGGTATCAGAATCCCAAGTCGACGCTTCGGACGGGTGGGAATGTTCTACGTCTTCTGCGTCTGAACTCTCTGGAGTTGATGGCGGCGTGACATAGCCTATCCCCCGTCGAGTTTTGTTGTAGTAGTCTTGGGGCCTTCCTTTGGGTGTTGAAAGCTGGAGAGGGAGAGGTCGACCCTTGCCGTAGTTTAGGCCTTTGTTGCTTTTCAGGTCGTAGCCCATCTTCTGGATGATGTGCTTTGCTGTATCCGTATACCGATAGACTTGTACTCTGCCGGTATCAGGTTCAGGCTCGAGTGGCGGGAGGTCTTGATGACGCTCGACTTTGCCAAAAATGACGGATCCTTCGTCTCGGCTTCGTGGAGGGTTTATGAAACAGACTCCTTGAGACGGGACTACTCGGTTTACATTATGGACGGTCGTTATTTGTGTTTGCAACGACCGTAGAGCGTAATCTAATGTATACATGGCATTCCAATGTGGAAGACAAGAATAATTAAAAGATACTCTATTATTGATAAAGTACGAGATTTTATCCCGCGGGATTACATTGTCTAAGGAGGGTGCATCTACATCAGCAGAGATATATTCGCCAAGCTCCTCATCTGTAAGCACTGGGGTCAGATCAGGAGAATCCACCACAGCTTTGACTTTGGGGTCTGAGAGGGCGATGTGAGCCCTTTCTGGCATCTTGGATGACTGCGGGGGCTTGCCCTTAAGACGCACCTTCAAAGGTGCCTCAACTGCGCCTCCTGTGAGTGGTGCCTTCCCCTGTAATCTCGCCACCAGGGGAGCCGATGTTTGAGGCGGCTTTCCCTTGAGGCGTATCTTCAGGGGAGCCTCAGGAGTCGGTGCTTTCCCTGATAGCTTGATGCTCATTGGAGGCACCTTCTGGGGTGGTTTGCCCTTCAGTCGGATCTTCAGTGAGGCATCTGGATTCATCTCCGGCTCCGTGTCCGGCTCAGTTGCCGTCTCTGCCTCATCATCAGCATCGTTGGCTTCCTCCTCGTCAAGTGGCTTGTACAAGTCGGAATCGATAAAGTAAGCCTCAATCCCTTTGAAAGGATCGATGTCTGCGAACTCCGTCCGGATGACGCCGTTGGTGGATACATATTTCATGCATTGGTGGAGCGTGGAAGGCACCACCATGTACTCATGTAGCCATGGTCGGTCAAGAAGGATGTTGTAGTTGACCTCGGCATCCACCACATAATAAGTCACCTCAGTTTTGAGGTTGCCGATGTGACACTTTAGTCGGATTTTGCCCAGTGGCTCGCTTTTGCTAGCGTTGAAGCCACTGATGGTTGTATTGGAGGGCGCCAGCCGGTACATTGGGATCCCCAGTTTTGTCATCAGCGCCTTTGGGATGATGTTGAGGGAAGACCCCGGATCGATCTGAATCCGGCTAACCTTGACTGAACCGATGTACCCCGTGTAATATAGTGGTCGGTTAGCAGCATGTCTTATTGGGTGAAAGTTATGTTTGGGATAACTTCCTCCGCACAATGACAGTGCGCACAAGTAGTTGGGAGGTCTTCAGGCTGCTTGACCTGACTGAAAAAGGATTCAGCGTCCTTCAGAGCTTCGCAGAGAGCTTTTCGGGAGTCTTTGGAAAGACGCAGGAGCTCAAACAAAGACAAGCGCGCAGGAGTACTGGCCAGTTGTGCCAGAATGTCAAAGTTGTGGGGCTTGGCTAGCCCCGAAGCATTCTCCTTCCGTAGAGGTCTGTCGAAACGAGCCTCCACCTGCTTCTGCTTATTGGCTGCTGAGGGTTTAGACGGGCCCTCCTCAGGGATTGTGCCAGGAGGCACCACCTCGGCGGCAGCTTCGCCGGGCTGAGCGTTCTGTTGTGCACGCGTCTGCACTGGAAATGCCTCTTCTGTAGAAGAGACCGTACGGCAAGACTTGATCTTCCTGCCTTTTAATTTGGAGGTAGAGCGTACCTCCGGTTGAGTCACCTCGGAGACGAGGTCGGGGTAAACCCAGAGGACCTCTCCTCGAGATGTGGTGAGTGGGATGAGTCCACTCACATTGTCACGGGTAGGTGGCAAGTTCACCACCTCCATTGTCGCCTTAGGGATGGGGACGACGCCATCTTGTGTGGTGGTCGGCGGCAAGGTGCCGAACTGAAGTGACACCACATTGGCTGACACCGTCTTCTCTTCATAGTCGACGGAGATTACATCGGCATTGATCATGCACTGGATGTAATTTTTGAGGACGTAGCAGTCCTTGGTCGGGTGTCCGACAAACCGATGGTAGTGACAGTACCTCGGGTTGTCCACTTTCCTAACTTCATCGTGCCGCTTCGGGTCCGGGAGCTTGATCTTGTCACCCTACTTCAGTATTTCGAAGAGTTGCAGGGTGTCTTCGTCATTGAATGAATACACCTCCTTAGGTCTCAGTGCCAGTGGAGGCTTCTGAGTAGGCGCAGATGCGCCCTTCGAGGCATTAACAGTCAATGCCTGTTTTCCCTTTGCTTCTCGCCCGGAGTTGTTGGCTGCTGACCTTTTCCCCTTATCATCAAAGGCGGGAAAGCTGACACCCAGAAGACGTGCATTGGCCGCCTTCTTTTCTGCGGCTTCAGCTTCGATGATCAGGGAGCTCCAGTCGGGAGAGGGAGTAGAGTTGAGCCAGAGCTTCACTGCGGGCAGCATGTTCATGCTGCAAGAGGAGAGGAGCGCATGTTCTGGCATGCCTGGAGGTAGCCTGAAGCAGGCTTATCGGAAGCGTTCGATGAACACCCGAACCGTTTCTTTCTCCTTCAAGCGTATCTCTATGAGAGATGCCATCGTCATGTCCTTCCCGCCGTCGTAGAAGCGATCGAGGAAGAGGTGCGTCAAGTCGTCGAAGGACGATATAGAATTGTCGGGGAGGCTACAGTGCCGGTCATACGCCACCCCTTTTAGGGCCCCAACAAAGATGCTGGTGAGGAGCGCGTCCTCCTTTGGAAGATGCCCCATTTGTGACTGGAAGTATGTCAGGTATCGACGCGGAGAGTCCTTCCCATCGTATGATGTGAGTGTTTGTGGTTTATATTTTGGAGGATAAACCACTTTGTTCCACTCGAGGGGATAAGGCTGGGGAATGCCCATCTTCTGGCGCTCCTCTTGCCTGTTTTTGTACTCGAAGCGCTCCCGCAGGTCCTTGATCATTTTGACCACATCCTCCGTTGAGCTAGGAGTCGGGAAAGGTGGCACTATCTGGAGTGGAGCGTTTGAGGGTTCCGACGTCCGAGGTGCTTCTGTGTCGGAAGGTGTCCGTTGAAGGGGTACACTCGACTCCCCATTATCTCCTGGGTCAGGACCGGTTGAAGGTGTTCTGGTCAAGGCCGACCGAATATCAAACACTGCTTGAGTCAGTGCTTGCATAGAGGCAGAGAGGGTTTTGAGTCCTCCCTCTAATGAGTCTATGCGCTGAACAATGTCCTGCGGTGGCGCATCAGACTCGGCATCATCCCCAGCCATGTATACTGTCCTGACACGGCCAGGAGTGGATGGATTGGTTGAGGTTTCGCTCTCGGCCTCACTTTCATGTGGGGGAGTCATCTCTCCTGGTGTTTCAGTTTGGCCACCCCCAGTCATATTCGGGAGGTCAATCTCGACGGGCGCATCTGCCAGGGCCTGATTGTCCTCGACTCCGTCTTGAAGGGCCTCTTCGTCTCTATCCCCAGCTGTGTCTTAGGGGACATCCTCGTTTCGAGGTGCTTCTGGGAGGCTGACTTCGCCTCGAGGATGAAGATCCGCCGCAGTTGTGCTTTGGATATCTTCGTCTTCGGAAGGAAGCTCAACAAGGGTCTGACTACCCCCAGCTTCCTCCAAGAACTTCTTCTTCGACCGAGTGCCTTCGAACACCCCAGAGGTCGAGACTGCTGCCTTGGTTCTCCTTGATTAGCTTTTGGACGAGGAATTGCCGATCGCCTTCCGGAGAGATGAGGAGTTGGAGACCACATTGCATGAAGAAACTCTTGGCTCCTCTTCTGTTGACACCTTCTTTCCAAGGCAATGTCGGAGGGGTGTCGATGACTGCAGTCGCTGGAAGACTGACTGCCTTGGTGGTACTGCCGTCTGGCCACAGTAGTTGATAGTGACCACCGCACAAGTATGCCCCGTGGGAGGCTCATCGTGCTTGTTGGTCGACTCTCCTGATCGGCGCTTGTGAGTGATCACATTACGCAAGTCGTTGGAGGAGAGTGCTACCTTCACACCCCCTTCAGGCGCAGTACAAGGCCAAACGCCGGGGCAGACAGGTGAGTGCTGCGCCCCCTGATCTAATACCAAGCAGGCATCATGATCAGTAGTGGGAGAACAACAACATTTGAAGTGACTTAAACGGACCTCAAACGCACAACCAGAGGAGGCGCGGGAGTTCAAGACCACTGAATTTGCCACACTCGACTTGGTTATGCACGCAGTAGATGCGCCCAAGTGAGATGAGGACTTTGAAGATCGACTCGTCTTTGGTACCGAAGTACCTGAGTCGACCTTGTACAGCTTGCCATCGGCAGCGCGCGTGATTGTGAGCACGTGCCTCTGGCCTGCTGCTGGCATAGCACGCTTGTGGCGCATGGCCCGTACCGCCTTGGATTTCTTTGTACTAGCCCACTGGGGCGCATAGTACTCAGCATCCAAATTCTTCTTGCCATTACAGCGAGTGAGTCTGTCAAAGACAGAGACTTTTTGTGGCGCATCAGAGGTAATACGCGAGGCTTTGGCTGCGCCCCTGCTCCGTCGACGCATCTTTCTCGCCTGAGAGGGAGATGGCTGGGGAACGTGGTCAGCCGCACGTTTCCCCGAGAGATGCGCTGCATCAGCGGGCGCACCTTGGTTGCTGAGAACGTCAGCAGGAAGGGAGGGCTGGATTGGCGCATCCCCTTCAGTGGTGGTGCCCGAGGCATCGACCTTGCGCACCCAGACACGACGGGTCTTCTTCGGCTTCGGCAGCCGCTTCGAAGGACTCGCGCTTCCTTCAGAAATGAACTCCTCGTACGCCTGTTGATTGAGGCGCATAACCAGCGTCTTGTGGGAGGAGCCCACCTTCACGTCGTCGACCTATGACACGACTTTCTCGGAAGAGGAGAATTAAGTCCCCAGCAGAGTCGCCAGCTTGTTTGCCATTAAAATCGTTTGATTGCAAATCTTAATACAAACAGAACAGTGTTACAATATAGGACTTAGATGTAGTCCTAGGAGTACACTTTTGTTTAATCTGGGTCCTAAGTGCCAATGGAGCGAGTGGTAATACGTTGACTCCGTTGACGGGCTGACGACGGTTATCGGTTCTCTGAAGGTGTAGATTGCTCTGGGTGCTGGAGCTGGCTGAGAGGAGGAAGACGTTGAGTGTCTGTATCTGCCCCTCTGGTGATCTCTGTCTGGATTGTTCGTATGTATGTCTCTCTGTGTCTGTGTAAGGAGGGGATGATTCCTCCATTTATAGCTGGGCAGGTTGGCTGCTCATGCGCGCATATGTAGGATACGCCAGTGCGTGGGGACGCCACGTGGAGATTGCTGATGGAGGCACATGGATGATGTGCCCTACTCGCGGAGTTGAATTCTTCATACAACTGTTGTGAGTCGGCACGTAGCAGAGGAGAAGATCTTTCTATTGCTGAGATCTTGGATGAGTTGAGTCAAAGGACACGTGTCGTCGACCCATGGCTCGGAGATCTCTGATTTGGTGGGGGGATGATTTGGTGGGATGCGCCTTGAATTGGGCGCATGATGAGATTTTGGCTCGTGACCTTTAGGAGTCACGAGCCGTTCTGGGCGCATGGTTTTTGAGGCGCATGCGAGCGACTTTCCTTCTGTCTTTCGGGATCAGAGATCAGTCTGGGGCACATGGCTTTTGAGGCGCATGCAAAGCTTCAACTGGAGACTCTTCTTCTATCTTTAGGGATCAGTGAAGGGTCTGAGGCGCATGGCTTTTGAGGCGCATGCGGGTTTGGGCGCATGGCCGCGGAGGTGCATGCGGGTGGTCGAGTGGCTACGTGGCAGTAGCCGTCGGGATAGAGTCATGATGATGCTGACGTTGTGGACGCTTCGTTTTCTGTAAAAACTGTCAGCCGTTCAGACTTGGGAAGGCGTGCTGCCAACTCCGTCAGTTCAGCATTTAATGTTGGTGACATTCGATGGACAGCTGAGTGGGCGCGTCGGTTGACGTTCCACTAGGCGTATGGGGACGTATAGGGGCGCATCCCCTGTGATGCGCTCGGTACAGGGCGCATCTGTTTGATATTTGAAGAGGTGTGATGCGCTGTCCAGCCGGCGCATCCGACACGTCTTTGATGATGTGGCTGTTTCGCTTCTCGAGTGCCTTTAATAGCCGTTTGGCTGAAGTCGAGGCGTCTGGTTCATCCATTTAATATGAGTTCATTGCACGGAATTCGGAAAGCCATCCACTCGGCGCATGGGTTTGATCTGCCCGGCCTATAAATAGTGGCATGGAAGAGAAGGTTGGCCTCTCATTCCCTCACGCCTTTCCAATATGAACTCGGGTTCTCAGGTGCATTCTGTTGACGAAGTGCTCCCGAGGGTGAAGATGAGACGCCATGTCGTCGTTAATGCTCCTGAAGGTGACTGTTACATCCAAAAGACGGAGTCGAGGGCTTCTGAGGCAGGCAGAAGGTGCCTATTGCATCCAAAGATAGGGATGCTCGGGCCTCGTCTCCGTTGTTCCGGAAGAGCCGTAGATCGGAATGGCGGTGCTAGGCTCTCTCTTCCTTCAAAGTGGGTGTCGCCCACTCTGAAAGCTGCTCCTTTAGCCGTATTTCGATCACGGTCTTCCTTGGCCTTTGGAGGCTCTTTCGAAGCCGCCCCTGGCCACAGATTTGTGGTGCTCTTCTCTTCCTTGGTTCCAGCCAAAGGATTAAATGCTTTGTGTAATCGAAGCACTTATCAGGTGAGCCTGGCTGGAAGAGCGGTACATAACTGGACTCCTGCTCGGCCAGGTGAGCCTGGTTGGAAGAGTGGGACATAACTGGGCTGCTGAAGGGATGTACATAACTGAGCTGCTGAAGAGATGGTGGGATGCGCCTGGTTGGAGGCGCATGGTATCTGCTGCGCTTAATTGCCAGCGCATGGTGACTGCTGTGCCTATCTGGAGGCGCATGGTGACTGCTGCGCCTATCTGGAGGCGCATGGTGACTGCTGCGCCTATCTGAAGGCGCATGGTGGTCGCTGGTTGTAGACTTAGGATCTTTCCTTTGTAGAAATTCTCCTTTGTACAACTTTTTCTAGACATGTAATAGACTTTTATATATGAATGAAAAAGTCCTTCTTCAAATGTCTATTGGCTATTGACTTTGCTGTTTGAGTGTTCTGTGCGAGTTCTGGCGCATGTAGTGTCTGGCGCATGGTCTTTCTGGTTGTGAAATTCCATGCTTCTACAAAAACAACAAAGAAGAAGTATTTTAAACAGAAGTATCATCAGATGCGTATTAAACGCTAACTAAAAACAGATTCACCAAGGCTTTTACGCCAGTGCTTCAGCAAGGCTTTTTACGCCAGTGCTTCTGCAAGGCTTTTTACGCCTGAGCTTCAGCAAGGCTTTTACGCCAGTGCTTCAGCAAGGCTTTCTACGCCTGAGCTTCAGCAAGGCTTTTACGCCTGAGCTTCAGCAAGCTTTTACGCCAGAGCTTTAGCAAGGCTTTTACGCCAGTGCTTCAGTAAGGCTTTTACGCCAGAGCTTCAGCAAGGCTTTTACGCCAGTGCTTCAGCAAGACTTTTTATGCCAGAGCTTCAGCAAGGCTTTTACGCCAGTGCTTCAGCAAGACTTTTTACGCCAGAGCTTCAGCAAGGCTTTTACGCCAGTGCTTCAGCAAGAAAATCCGAAGACAGATATTTGCTTACGGTCGGATCAGATATTTGCTTACGATCGGACTTACCACTTAAGCCAAAGGGTTTGGCCCTAATGATGGTTGAATCTACGTCTAATGGCTGGGCGTACAAAGGAACACCATTGGACAGATTTGCCATTGTCACCTGTTGGAGAACGACATTGCAGAAAGTTATCTTCAGAGGAATGAGAGTGAGAATATATGAAACATTCTCAGCTATTTATAAAAGCTACAGAAACTGATTGGTATGAGTCTATTTTGGGAGAAGATCCTATTTAAAGGCTCTCGTAACCACAAGACAGATGCCACGTATTGGTTTATTTCTTGGGAATTAACAACCATAGAATCAGTCAAAATAAGTGTTGAATAATTTTATCTACCAACAGATGAGATTAACATCAAGATTTTATTTATAAAGGGGGGAGTGGACCCCTACACATAAAAGAGTCGCAATACATGGAATATTATTTCTCTCCTTCGTTGGGCTGACGAAGGGAGACACCTAGTTCGTGCATATTGCGAATCCCGGAGCGGCGCATCAGATTAAGAAATGCTTCGGCATCTCCTGGCCCTTCGTACGCAGTTGGGGGACCACCATCAATGCGACTAAAGACCGCAGGAGTCACTCCAAAACACTCTAAAAGGTTGCACGTTCGTTCGAAATCAAGCCTGGAGCTCGAAGCCTCTTTGATGATAATCTCGTTCTTCGGCGCCATGACAAAACGAAGATGAATGTCAAGAATAAAGAATTTGTCCTTATTTATACAAATCAAAGCAACTCTTCACATTTTTCGTTGGAAACTGCTCATTATTAATGTAAACTCGAAAAAACGAAAAGGCATTCGAAAGTCTCGAGAAAGAAATTTATTGTGACGGCTGAGTGTTGACCGACACTATTGAAAATTGCACCGACTGTTGGACATCCCCGCTTTTACGCAGATGACGGTTGCATATCCCAAATTTTACGCTGACTGGTCAAATCTCAACTTTTACGCTTCTGTTCAAAGTGTTTCAAATTTTGGAGATATTTGAAAACTTTGAAGGGGGTCTTGTAGGAGCGTAAAAAGTGCTTCAGAGAAAGAGTCAAAGAGATGGATCATTTCATTCATAAGTGATTGGTTTTACGCCAAACAGAGCGGTTAATCTCTTTACGCCCAAGACAAGGCTAATCACTTTACGCCTAAAGCAGGCTGATCACTTTACGCTCGGGTCTACACCCATGGTTTTAGGCCAAGGACGGATCATCCACTCTTACGCTGGACAAAACTGTCAAATCTCGCATTTAATGCAAACTATGACATGGAGATCTTAATGATAGCATATATCACAAAGGGATTTGTTTTATACAGAGACCAATGTTGTCGTTTAGTAGGTGGATTGAGCTACTTTACGCTCACACTATGGCTTCTTTTACGCACGAAGACTATACGAGCTTTTACGCTCAACAGCTGACGTGTGCGTAAAGTCTATTTGAGCTACTTTACGCTCAAGGTTATTTAACAACCACTTTACGCGGGAAGTCTATGTCAAGGCTATTTTATGCCTAATCTACTGCTTTACGCTCAGAGTACATTGAGGCTATTTTTACGCCCTATTCTCCTCCACCAGCTTGGAACGTGGTCTGCCTATGTGGCTTTCATGCCATTCTTCTCGAAGAACGTGTGTACATGCATCCTATTCTTACTGAAATGATGGGACACATGTCAACATATGCAGAGGTTGGCTTTGATCGTGGATGGCAGTTGTTAGTATAAAGATGGAACTTTTGCTAAGTTTTACGCACAAGAGCCCGTCTATAAATAGACTTATTTTTCTCATAACACGGGGACAGAGACAGGAGAGAATACAGAGATCAGAACTTAAAGATTTTGATTCTCCAGAGCATTCTTCTTCAACCTTTCTTTCAGAACAGAGTGAAGCAAAGCAGAAAAGCATTCGGCCTCGCCATCAGTGCCCAAGTGCGTCGATACCTTTTTGGTGACTTAGTTTTTCCAGTTGTTCTACTTCAAGCAGTGATCTTCATCATCATCATATGGTCCAAGGAACAAAGTGATCATTTACGAATCAGACTTCTACAACAATACTTTCCCAGAATCAAATTTGTACTTCTTGTACTTTTTCTCGTTTTATTTTCAAAAGCCAATTCCTCAAGGCATTTTGTTAAGTGAAACAACCACGAGAAGAATTATCCGACTCATGACTTGGAGTTGGCAGCAGTAGTATTTGCTTTGAAGCTATGGAGGCATTACTTGTACGATGATCGAGTGGACATGTACACAGACCACAAGAGTCTGAAGTACATCTTTACTCAGAAGAAAGTGAACATGAGACAGAAAAGATGGTTAGAGTTGATCAAAGATTATGACGTAGAGCTTCAGTATCATCCAGGTAAGGCTAATGTGGTAGCAGACGCTCTTAGCAGGAGAGGCGGCGCATTTATATTGACATCACAAAAACACATTTTAGAAGATCTTCAAGAGATGGGCATCGAGGTTATACTTTCTAGTGATATAGGAATTATGGCAAGTCTACGAGTTCAATCTGACTTGGTAGACAGGATCAAGGCAGCTCAGGCACGGGACCCAAGGATTCAGAATCTTAGGACAGAATGTGAGTCAGGACCCAGGAAGGAGATGAAAATTCAAAAAGATGGTACAATTAGATTTGGATCATGTCTATGTGTGCCAAGTGGAGATATCAGACATGAGGTTATGACAGAAGTCCACAGTTCTCAGTATTCTATACACCCCGGAGGGACCAAAATGTACAAAGATATCAAGCAGCACTTCTGGTGGAACGGAATGAAGAGGAAGATAGCTAGATTCGTTTCTCGTTGCTTAATATGTCAACAAGTAAAGGCAGAACAACAGAGGCCAGCCGGATTATTACAACTGCTTCCTATCCCGGAATGGAAGTGGGAGCATATCACAATGGATTTTGTGATCGGTTTACCGAGATCACCAAGTGGTAAGGATGCTATTTGGGTGATAGTGGATCTTACAAAGGTGGTACATTTTCTTCCTTTTAGAGTAGGACAATCTATAGAAAAGTTGGCAGAGTTGTATATGCAGCAGATAGTCAGGCAGCATGGGGTCCCTGTCAGTATTGTATCAGATAGAGATACACGTTTTACATCACATTTTTGGAAGAGTCTACATCATAATCTGGATACTAAGTTAAGATTTAGTATGGCTTACAACCTACAGACGGATGAGCAATCAGAAAGAACAATTCAAACTTTAGAAGATATGTTACGATCTTGTACCCTAGATTTTGGAGGGTCTTGGGAGAGTCACCTGCACTTAGTCAAATTTTCGTACAACAACAGTTATCAAGCCAGTATCCAGATGGCGCCATTCGAAACACTATATGGTAAGAAGTGTAGGTCCCCACTGGCATGAGATGATATTAGGGAGAGGAAGATGTTAGGCCCAGATATGATTGTTCGGACGGTTGAAATAGTTAAGGGGATTAGGGAGCGACTTCGAGTTGCGCAAGATCGGTATCGTCATTGGGCAGACCATCATCCTAGGCCGCTAGAATATTCTGTTGGGACCACATGTTCTTGCGGATCTCACCTACCTATGGGGTCATTATATTTGGCGTTCGCGGGAAGTTGAGTCCACGATACGTAGGCCCATTTGCTATCCTCGATAGAGTAGGCGATGTTGCTTATCATTTGTCCCTTCCACCTTCGTTACGAGAGGTGCATGATGTGTTTCATGTATCTCAGTTGCGTAGGTATGTATCGGACCCAAGCCATATCCTCGATCATAATGAGCTGGTTGTTGGTACCAACCTGTCTTACGAGGAACAACCAGTGTCCATTTTGGATCGAAGGGAGACGATACTCAAGAACCGAACAATTAGCCTTGTCCGAGTTGCTTGGGGTCATCACTCCTTAGGAGAGTCAACGTGGGAACGTGAGGATGATATCCGATCATGGTATCCACACCTATTTGGCTCACAAGGTATATTTCTTTCCGTGTACCTTGACTGTTTTGATTCCTCATGCTTATCACCCTATGAGTAGGAATAGCTTGATATCGTAGATTGGTATATATATATATATATATATATATATATATATATATATATATATATATATATATATATATATATATATATATATTACTTGCTATTGATATTGTAGAATGACTGCTTGCTCGCTAGAATTGCTTGTACTTGGATTAGTCTAGCTCTGATGTTTCTGGCCTGCTTGGATTTGAAATTCTGAGGACGAAATTTTTCTAAGGAGTGTAGAGATGTCACTCTCCGTTCCCAGAATACGTATTTTAATATGTGTAATGTTTGAATGTATTTATTTAATATTTATCATGTATTTATTCTGTATTTAATTCCTTTAATTTTACGATAATTATTTTTTAGTATTTTATTTTCTGCTTCTGTTTTGCTCTTGGGTTCGGCTTGGGTTGGTTTGTTTTGGTGGTTCATCATGAACCCAACCCCTACCTACCACCACCCTATTAAAGCCCAACTACTTTCTCTCTCTTCATTCATTCTTATTTACTCTTCTTCTTCTCCATTAACCTCTCCTCTAACCTAAGAAAATCCATAGGCAAGTGCATCTTACTTCCACATGAGAACCCATTTTTATGGTTCATTTATTTTCCTCTTGTGATTCTAAGATAGTTTAGAACTTGACATTTTACATTTTGAAAGTTTTATTTCTCTAGTTCTAGAAATTTGCCATTCTCGGATTTTGGTGGTTTGATCTATCAGACTTCCTTATTTTCAAGTTTTGATCATTCCAGGTTGTTGAGATTTGTGTTATAACCCATTTTGATCCATGGAAGTCCCATTTTGGCTTAGATTTAAGGTTTCATAGAATTTCGAGTTCTGGAGGTTCTCTACGCCCACGTTTATACGTGCCCGCGTATTATCAAGCTCTACACCCACGTTCATTCGTGTCAGCGTGAATCTGGATTACACAAGTCTACTCTGGCTTGGCGTTATTTTTTTTACGCGTAACTCTATTCTTTACGCGTACAAGTTCATGCGTAACATTATTCTTTATGCGTACAAGTTCAGGCGTACGTAACGTTATTTCCTTTACGCGTAACTCTATTCTTTACGCGTACAAGTTTCAGGCGTAACTCTATTCTTTACGCGTACTCCTCTGGCTTGACGTAAGACGAGTTTTACGCGTAACCTTATTCCTTTATTGAGCGTACTCCTTTACGCGTAAGCTTTATTCCTTCATGCGTAAACTTCCCTCACGCATAAATTTCCTTTACGCATATTTCGTTGGGCGTACTCTTCTGGCTTGGCGTATTTCATTGAGCATACTCCTTTGGCGTACATGGCACCCCTTATTATATCCTTACGCCTTTTTGGCATAAACTCGATATACTCATGATATGTTAGTATTTTTAATACATATTGTTGTGTGGAGAGCGCACTGTGTCTCGATTAGTTTATGGATATCCAGTATATATGACTGGAACTTAACCCTGAGAGTTATAGACCCGACTAGGGGTGAGTATTCGGTTTATTCGGTTCCAACCGAACCGAATAATCGAAAACCGAATTCGACCGAAACCGAATAAGAAAAACCGAAACCAAACCGAATTGATCAATAACCGAACCGAACCGAATTAAATCGGTTCGATTTTCGGTTTATTCGGTTTTTGGATTTTTGTGTGTTTTTTGTTAATATATATAATAAATAAATATACCTAGATATATTTATTGTATACCTATAGTATATACCTATATATTTAGTATATACCTATAATTAATACATATATACATACATATATATATATATATATATATATATATATATATATATATAGTTTATAAAAAAAATATATATATATATATATAGTTTATATATATATATATATATATATATATATATATATATATATATATATATATATATATATATATATATATATATATATATATATTGTTTATATATATATATATATATATATATATATATATATATATATATATATATATATATATATATATATATATATAAACTAATATTAATATATATATATATATATATATATATATATATATATATATATATATATATATATATATATATATATATATATATATATATATATATATATAAACTAAATTTTCTTATTCGGTTTTGGACCGAAACCGAACCAATTTTTTTTAAAACTGAACCGAATCTCTTATTTGGTTTGGTTCGATTCGGTTTTTGGTTCAAAACCGAATAATGCTCACCCCTAGACCCGACCATACTAAATGCTAGTTGACCTTCATACCTCGTCACGAATTGACATTGATTGTTACCTCGACTAATGATTGATCATGCGTTCCTAGTTGGAACTAAGAGACTGGCTAGTCGTCTTATTGAAATTGAATGAGACACGTTCATATAACCATGAACCATTGCAATTGACTAGCCGATCCCGAACATTGGCATATGGACACGTGCAGACTTCAACTTGTTTCTATAAAAGTAGCATGTGTACCTTACAGTCAAGACATGATTATTCCGTGGCTAGGTTTGATTGTTGTATTACGCTACGTATGACCTACAACCTAACCACACGGGCATCGTTGTAGAGTTATGCATGTCGTACTTTGTATGAAAGTACTCATTCTGAATGACCATAATCCACGGTATGAGATTTCAATTAACATACAGACTATTAAGCTAAATAAAATAACGATTGCATGGAGAGAATAGATTTTCGAGTTCTTACATGGCAGCCATCTCTGGATAATAAGTGCCCCGACATGCCGGCTGGTTCCCACAGATACTGCAAATCTGCCACATGGGCAGGGAGTGGTATTTGTTTATATTTTTATGTATATTGATGACGGACATTCCGCTGGGACACGTCTAATTCATGATTGCACAATTGATTATTGGGTAGACTAGCCTTGCTTGTACATTGTAAGAACTGAGGGATCCCTTACTGCATATTTCCCGGACAACTTGGAACTTACAGTTAGCAAGCCGTAGTAGTTGTATTGACGTTTAAATTGATTTATTTGTGTACTGTACCTACTTCGTTAACTACTGAGATGATCAGAATGTCAGGACACGACGGGTCAACTTCTGTCCTTGTTTGGTTGGGAAGTTGGTTCGAATTATCGTGATGTTGTGCGAATTCCAGTAGCAAGCGGAGACTTATTTATCATATTCTTAACTCTTATCACTGGTTTTAATTCTCATGTCGTGCTTCCTTGTGGTACTTGCTATTTGAGGCCTAACCTCTCTGGTTTTGCATGGCCAGATTTAGAGCCAGCTCCCGAGGACTCAGCTTACTTCCACCTCCAAGATGGTAAATACTAGAGGGATAATCGCAGGAGGACACGAGTGGGTTCCTTGCTTCCCTGCTCATTTTACTACCTACTTTATATTTTGCCGCTTGGCACCGACATGTTAGTCGGACTGTCTTGCACTTACTTTTACATAATTGTAACTAAGTCAGACTGCAATTGATAACGATTGTGTATACCTTGTCATATCATCTGGATATGTTTTGTAAAGCCAGACCTCAAGAACATTTTGACTGAACGTTTGGGATGTCTTACTGCTTTATCTTATATGTTCTCTATTTCTGCTTCTTGTTTGAATGATTGAGACAATAGATGTTGAGTAACCCTAGTGAGACTTTCTGTAGGAACGAAATAGTAAAGCGCAATACTCTAGAGGGGGGTGAATAGAGTTGGCAGCGGAATAATGCTAATTAAAAATGTTAGCAGCACAATCACAGAATATTAATCAAAATTGAAATAAAGTAAAGACAGAGTTAAGAGAGTAAACGCAAAGACAACGATGTATACTGGTATCCCTCTATTGAGGACTAATCCAGTCGGTAGAACTCTTGCTACCAGTTGAATCCACTATTGGAAAAACCGTAAGTTTTCTTACGAAGTCCTTGCAACTTCTACAACGCGAGCTTTGATACGAAGAACTCGTCCAACTTCAAAATGTGAAGAGGTATTCTTCAATCAAGCCTTCTGATTACAATCTCTCAAAAACTTCTAGACCGTACCGCACTGGCAAATTGACTAGAGGATTGTAACTGGCTTGGGATCTGAAATTGAAAGCTCTAGAAAACTCTTTGGAAGACTGAAAGCTTTAGATAGAGAGAAGATTGAAAGTGAATGAGTGATTTGAAATGATCGAAATCCTTCTCTATTTATAGGAGTTCCAAAGGCAGACTTCTGACAGAATTCGGGCAGAATTCGGACAGAACTCTTTGAGCAAATCTCGGTCAAATCCGCAACTGCAGGAGGACCAAGTTCCAAGGATTCAAAATTACAACGGCCACTAACCAAACTCTGGCCGAACTCTGGCCGAACTCGGTCCGAGTTCTGTCAGGGTTAAGTCAGGGTTTAGTTAGGGTTTTGAAAAAGCTTTTGGTGATCTTTGAAAACCTTTTTGAAAAACCTTTTTGTAAACTTTTTTGAAAGGTCATTTTAAAAATATTTTGAACTCATTTCAGGGTAGCCTATTTTCCAGTACGACTCGGTGTACAACATATTTCTAGACTCAAATAAAATGAAAAATACATTGAATAAGGAATTACAGACTCGAGTAGGCAAACAGATCTTCGGTCTTGAATTCAGTGGATAGCCAATCTTGATCATGTCCAAGAATTCGAGATGTTCCGACTAGCCTTGTATATCCAGACAGAGTTTATTCAATTATTAAATCAGGTTTGACCATATGACCAATGGGCCACACTTTCATGTAGTATGCACCCCTTCGTATTTTAGACAACATTGATCGTATTATACGATTTTTATCTACCCGTAATACGTAGCTGACTGAGTCATTCCCCCGCTCTCCGGTATTCTGGTTCTGGGGCGTGACAATAGATGATCATGAAGTCAGTCATACAAATAGAGAACTAGCAAGAGTAATAGTTATACATGATAAGCACTAGCTATAGTCTAGAATACGCACATCATGTTTAGGCCGGTAGGCTACATGTCAAGATCCCAAAATACGAGCTAAACACTTGCTCGGAGGCTAAACGCCACAAAGAATAATGTAAATAACAAGTGGGAGAATAAAATAAGAAACCCACTATGGTATTGTCACGACCCGCACCCGCTTTTCGGACGCGAGCTCGTGAGCAAGCCATCTACATATCGAGCGGACTCCAGCCCGACTCGAATACGTAAACGCTGTCAAGAGCATGGTAAACTGCCAACTCATGGCAAGGCAAAACTATATCTCAAATCCACAAGAGTAATATAAACACGATATGAACAATATGGGTCGTGGTCTGCAGCCCACTAGCATATATGTCCGATAAGACTCCATGGAAAAATAATGTGAGTCTATAAACTAGGCTAACAAGCAGGATATCTCACGTTAAGGAATGACAGCACGAGAAGATAATAAACGTAATATCAATACATGAATCCTGCAAGTATATCGTAATCATCCACCATCTTACTCTGCTAACTAACTCCATACAATCGCTAAATCTGAAGAGATCATCAGGTCCACAGGAGACATAGCAAGATACATAAAAATATGTCTATCTAACAATTTATCATATAATAAAAAAATACAGGATGTAAACAGGAAAAGACCAATCAACACGAAAACATAACTATACACGACTGGGGAGAACCACTACACATAAACGAACTGCTGGAGAAGAAAAAGAGAACGCAATGTCACGATGTCAATAGATAATCAATCGAATACTCAAACCCTCGCCCCTAGTGTGGACTCGCAGGGTTGAACAACTACTAACCCTCACCCCTGTTGTGGACTCGCATGTTAGCTTCAAGAATCACCCTCGCCCCTAATGTGGACTCGCAGGTATGGACAGATAACTACTAACCCTCGCCCCTAGTGTGGACTCACAGGTTAGCTTCAGGAATCAATGTACAGATAACTACTAACCCTCGCCACTAGTGTGGACTCGCAGGTTAGCTTCAAGAATACAAGGTACAACACTTCTGTTATGACTTACTCATCCTATGACACGATATGACTCAGTCGAAGTATAGGAGACGACACGATATGACTCAGTCAAGATACACGGAAGAACAGATCCAATATGAACCACAAAGCTAACTATGAACAAAGGCTATATATATATACTAGCATGCATGATGTACAAATCACATGTCAATAATCAACTAGTAAAACTAGATAATAATAGAAATAATCATGTAAAAAACTGTAGCGGAAGGCAAGGTATACTTGACTTGTGGTAGCACGAAGAACCAACAATATACCGTCAACTAGTAAGCCATAAAGTCCAAATCTCGCAACTGTCTCCGAAAGCTGAAATAGACATTACAAACATTTTTAGAATAGTCAATTTAGCTAGGATTGTCTGTTCTTAAGTCCAATTCTGGACACGGGGGCAAAACGGTTATTTCGGACCAAAACGGTATCCGTCGTTGGATTCGCTTTGCACTGAAAAGCATGCCAGAGTCAATGGTCTCTAAAGTCATCAAACTATATGTCTACGGATTTTTTTTTGATGACACGAACCCAACCGTATGTCCAAAGTTTGATTCCGGTAGACCGTGCACAAAATCGTCGTTGAGTCGGATCGTAGGGCCCACAAAACAACGATCCGATCAACTGTCTCAGAATCGGACCAAACTTGGTGTATACGGCCAGAAAAATGATACGGTCCTGTTGGCATAGTTTCGTCTCGATTTGACGAACGTGCACAAAGTAATTGGGAAATTTACAAAGAGGCCGATACGGTGAATTTCGACGGATACGCATCAAATTCGTCGTGCACACTAACCAATTTGAATTCTGTCAAAGCCCACACATCCGCAAATCCATTACGCACCTTTCGATGCTTTCAGTTTGTGACCACGTCGCCCGATTCGTCAGGGTGCACACCATATCGGAGAAAATTAAATATTTTTCAAAACAGTTTTGTCAAGTTTTATTGATTTTTAGGAATGGATTTCTTCCTGTAAACTCGATGAAAGTAAAATCTATAAAAAGCGTGGCAAGCTGTATATGTTGACTAAAAACCTATTTAAATAGTTTTTGAGAATTTCTAATAGGTTGTTAATAAACAGCCTTCCAAATAAGTATGAAAACTGTTTATACAGGACATAGGTTTTATGGTTTTTCTTCGACTTTGCGTCGAATTTCTGGACAGGTGTTAATCAATAGTGGAATCTATTTACTAGGATTCCTAGAAGGTTATATCACTCTCCGTACGAATTTACGGAATCAAATTTTGTGGAGTATACAATATAAAAGGAACTTCGAAGAAAGGTACCTGGCCGACTACGTTGCTGCTTGCTGGCGTTGTTTACGCGCGTGCGGCTGCTCTGTTCTGTGTTGTCCATGCGTGCGGTCAGCCTCCGTCGTCTCTGCAGTGTTGCACGGTGGCCGTGGCGGTGCGCCAGGGATCGCAGGCTAAGGCGGCGTTAAGGTTTAGAGTTTCAATTATCCCCCCCCTCTATATATATAGATATATTATATATATTATATATATATAATATATATATATATATATATATAATATATATTATATATATATATATTATATATATCGATGGTGTCCGCTGCTACTCGTGTGTGGGTCGGGTTTTGCTTGCTGCGTGAGGGAAAGATTGTGATGTGGCTTGGGGTGTTTGGCCCTTTGTGTGGGGCTTGGCTTGGGCTATAGTAAGTTTTGGTTTTATTTATTTTATGCACACACACACACACACACACACACACACACACATATATAATATATATATATATATATATATATATATATATATATAAGATAATTTTGCACACACACACACACACACACACACACACACACACACACATATATATATATATATATATATATATATATATATATATATATATATATATATATATATATATATATATTTATGCACACACACACACACACACACACACACACACACACACACACACACACACATACACACACATATATATATATACACACACACACACACACACACACACACACACACACACACACACACACACACACACATATATGTGTGTGTGTGTGTGTGTGTGTGTGTGTGTGTGTGTGTGTGTGTGTGTGTGTGCTAATATACCCATATGTCTCCACATACACATATTCACATATAATCATAAGTAATATTTATTAAATATCCAAAGATATAGTCTTTGCAAGATATATTTTATAAATACTTATATTTACCAAAAGTTTTATAATTGCACTCAACCCATAGCTAAAGTCATCTACCGTAATAATTAACTAAATAATTATTTATACAATTCTAAAAATCACCATTTAAATCAAATAAAAAATTTTTTTAAAAAAATTCAGGAAGAGGGATTACAAATCTACTCACCTTAAAAATAAATTCATCCTCGAATTTAAGAAAAAGTCCAATAGTATGTAGAAGACGGGGTCCCACTATTTATCAATTATTCTTATGGTCATCTCAAATTATAATTTCTCGAGAACTTCTACCCACCTTTGGTCACACTACTCTCTCAAAACACATGTCGCTAAAATATTATAACCTTCCAACCAACTGCCAACAGCTATCTATGGCATACGACATCTCTAATCTCTCCTATCTATAAACAAACAAATATTCAATAATCGGCAATAGTATACTATAACTTAAGAATTTGTGATGAATCCTAGACATCACGATCGTTCGTCACCCCGAAATAGGAAGAGACAAAAAATCAATGATTCGAAAGGCAAGGAAGAATAATCGAGAACAAATATGAAATTTCAAGGACGTAGAGAAATTTTTAGGAGAATTTTCAAGGCAGTGTGGATTGAGATTTCTAAGGTTTAGTCATAGTCGCAGGCTCGTACCAGTACAATTACATAACCGATACGATATGCTCTGACCTGCATGGGCCACCAAAAAAATTTGTCACGACCCGCACCCGCTTTTCGGAGGCAAGCTCGTGAGCAAGCCAGCTACATATCGAGCGGACTCCAGCCCGACTCGAATACATAAACGTTGTTAAGAGCATGGTAAACTGCCAGCTCATGGCAAGGCAAAACTATATCTCAAATCCACAAGAGTAATATAAACACGAATGAACACTATGGGTCGTGGTCTGCAGCCCACTAGCATATATGTCCGATAAGCCTCCAAGAAAAAATAATGTGAGTCTATAACTAGGCTAACAAGCAGGATATCTCATAATAAGGAATGACAACATGAGAAGATAATAAACTCAATTTCAATTCATACCTGAATCCTGCAAGTATATCGTAATCATCCACCATCCTGCTCTGCTAACTAACTCCATGCAATTTCTAAACCTGAAGAGATCATCAGGTCCTCAGGGGACATATCAAGATACATAAAAATATGCCTATCTAACAGTTTATCATGCAATAAAAAAAATACAGGATATAAACAGGAAAAGACCAATCGACACGAAAATATGACTATACACGATTGGGAGAACCATTACGCATAAACGAACTGCTGGAGGAGAACAAGAGAACACAATGTCATAATGTCAACGGATAACTAATCGAATACTCAAACCCTCATCCCTAGTGTATGAAGAACAGGTAGGCAACTCTAGAGGGGGGGAGGGTGAATAGAGTTTATAACGATAATGGCCAAATAAAAATTAACTCTTTTCACCAATAGTAAATAATCAGAGTAATACATGCAGAAATGAAAAGATCAAGAGAGCATACGCAAACACAACAAATTTTTAACCTGGTTTCCCTCGTGGAGGACTAGTCCAGGCCTGAGAACGCTAGCTCAGGATTAAATCTACTATTTGTGAAATAGTAGTTACACTCCATGTATTTTCTTCAGAAGAGCACGTCAACTTCTTACAAAGATCGCTGTGGCGATGCTTGGAATTTTCCAAGCGACTTTCTTGACTCTTGCACAAACTTCTAACTGAATAGCACTGAACACTTTTTGGCTTAGGAAGCTTGTGGCTAGTAGATGAGAATGTTAAGGCTTGTATGAGACTTATAGAGAAGAGAGGAAAAAATAATTAGATGATTGAAAAAGAGAGAATTCAAGGCCTATTTATACTAGCTGGGATAGGCAAAATTCGGCCAGAATTCTGTGTCATGAATTCAAATTTTTTTTGGGCGTTGGACAACTTGCATACATCAAACCCTAAAAATTAGGGTCCTAAAAATCAGGGGACAAAGTTCGGCCCGAACTCTGTATGGAGGCAGATTTTGGCCCGAACTCTGTCTCCATGCTGACAGAAAGTTCAGATGGGCCTTTGTGGGCTAAGTTTGGCTTGGTGGAGCTTTGGATATGTTTGGAGATAAGGTTTAAGCCAAGAATACTCAGTACTACTCAGTTTACATTTTGCTAGACTCAATGTAAAATAGTACAGACTCTGAAAACTAGTACGCTGCAGGAGAGAGACGACGTCCGTCTTGCACTGAGTTCTGTCTTGATGTGTCATATTGAATTATAACAAGTATCATATTGTCAATTTGTCAATATTTGGTTGACTGTGATCCAGTTGGGTCAACAATCTCTCCCATATTGATAATTGACAAAAATGATATTTGTATATTCAATGTTCATTCCTGGACACAAGATGAAAGGAGTAGACAAGCATAGAATGCAGTAGCTTCCCCGTAATAGTAGCTCCCCCATAAACATAGCTTCTCTGTAAACCAATGTACCTTATCCTGATATACATTATCTCCTCAAAAACATAGATATCACACAATATGATAGAAATATGAATATCAAATAGATCTCCCCCTTTTGGCATTATCAAAAAAAATATACACCAAACTGACATGCAGAAGACTGTATAAAGGATTTAACTAGCAAGTACACAATATAGACAAAAGAGAATATAATAACCGCAGATAGAAACTAAAGATCCACATAAACTAAAAAATGTAGTCATACAAGAAAATAAAACTACATAAGCATAGTCCATAAAGCATAACACTAAATAAGATCATCAGCAGTAGCAGCAATAGGTATGTAACCACATCCATCATGGAGCACGAGATGGTCCAGCGGTGTCAGATGGATCAGTATCAGAACGACGAGGATCCACAAAAGCTGCATCCGGATCCAGATATCGCATGACCTAGGGGTCGTCGATACGGTAACCGGCGCGAGATGGTTCCCGCTCCATAGGAAGGGGCATTAGTGGGATGCCGAGACATGGTGTACCAGATGTCATGCAATGAGTTACTGATGGCACTCATCTGCAAAGTTGTACGATAATCGAGCTAGGTCCAGCGGTTGTCCTCTAACATGCAGCGATCGTACATCATGGTCTGTATGGACTCGAGAGTAGCAGGTGGCTCGGGCGCAGGTTGCCCAAGAGCAGGTGGATCAGCCTGAGCATCAGACCCAAAATGCTCGGACTCAGCATGAGACTCGAATGTTGCTAGAAGCCGCCTTGTCTTATAAAGATAGGCATGGGCTGGAAGGAACTGCCACTCATCAAGAGGAACATGAAACGTACGAAAGACCATTGACAAATATAGTACATAGACTAATGATCGAGGCCTCTTCCGTGCACTAATCATCCAGTCCATCATAGTGCGCGGAAGGTTGAACGGGACATGGAAGTGGGGATGACAGAGTTCAAAGATCTCAAAATAAAAAACTTTATCAGTCGATCCCGCTTTGGGCAAGATCGTAGAGAAAACGATACGATGAAGTTCATAGAAATATGGGTTAAAAAATTTAGCAAGTAACTTGCGTGGACGAGTGTTGGGAGTACACAAATCATCCTTGAAACTTTTAAGGGACGACCCATCAGAAAATTGAAAGTTGCGTGCATCGACAAGTTTCTCCCAAGAATTGGGTTCCAGAATCTCGAGATATTCCGCAAGTTCAAAAGCATCAAAAGAGATGTCAATTCCGACGATACGAGAATAGATTCGTGTGCCGAGAAAGGTGAGATTACAGTAAAATATTTGGATAGCATTCAAGCATATAAGGGAAGATGTAGAAACTAACTCATCGAGACAAAGATCATGAAACAAAGAGTCATATCTAGAAAAAAAATTAAAATTGATGGGATGACACTCCTTGAACGAAAGTCATTGAACCATTCATTGAAAGCTTCCAATGAAACAAAAATTGTTCATTGAATGTGTTGGAGTCATTAGGTGGTGGTGGATTAAAAAGTGGATGAATGGATTGAACATCTTGAGAAGGAGGGTTATATGAGGAAGCACCCTCGGTTCTAGCCCTCTTTCCCCTATTAAACAACCTAGGTGCCATTGATAATGAATAATTTGAAAATTGAGATGGAGAATTGAAGAGAGTATACCTCAAAAGAGTAGTAGAATATGGAAGAGAATGATCCAATGCTACGCTCCTTGAGTTTAGGGAAGAAAACCTTGCAAGATTGAGAATTCTAGGGTTAGGGTTTGGAGAGGATGAACTTGGAGAGGGTTTAGAGGTGGCAATGAAGAAGAGAAAGAAGGGAAATCCCAAAAATATGAATGTAGGGTCGGCTGGTCGGGTTGATCCTGAACCGTATGATCAAAATATATGGAAGGCTGAGAGCAATTGGGAGTTCTAGAATCAGTAGACCGAACTCGGCCCGAACTCTGTGTGAGACAGAGTTTGGTCCGAGTTCTGGGTGCTGAGGCCAGAACTCAAAACAGTTAAATAAATGGCCAAGAGTTGGAAAAAAATGGAGTAGCAAAGATGGAAAATTTGCAAATACATGATGAAAATAAAAATTTGATTGAAAAATAAACCATGAATAGAATAAATAGAATTGAATATAGAAAATTTTGAATTAACTAAGTTACTAATGAAATTAAACCATGTAATAAACAAGAATTTATGACAACGACCATTATGATAAAACTGCCATGGGTTAGCTGTAGGGGCCGGATCCCAGCTAGCGGTAGTCCGAAGACTAGTGCACCGTATCGCTTAGGCTTTTACGCCTTGTTGTCAGAAGGACCCTTTCGGCTTGTACCCATATTAAAGTCACCATAAAGATACATGTCGTAATCGATATTTACGCAGGCCAATTTATTTAATAACCGTTTCATCCAAAATTCCTAATTCACGACGAAAAAAATTGAATCGCTCTTCGGATAGTGGTTTTGTAAAGAAATCTACCAGCTGATGTTCAGTGTCAATAAATTCTAAATCTATAGTGCCGTGTTGTTGATGATCACGCAAAAAGTGGTGAAGAATTTCAATGTGTTTCGTACGTGAGTGACAAATAGGGTTGTTAGAAAGGTTGATAGCGCTAGTATTATCACAGAATATAGGTATGTGCATAAAAGATAAATAATAATCTTCTAGGGTTTGTTTCATCCACAAAATATGTGCACAACAACGTCCTGCAGCTATATACTCAGCTTCGGTTGTAGAAAGTGCAATAGAGTTTTGTTTCTTGCTAAACCAAGAGACTAAGGCTTTGCCTAACAAATGACACGTGCCACTTCTACTTTTATGATCGACTTTGCAGCCTGCAAAATCAGCATCCGAATAACTGATAAAGTCGAAGGATGTGGTTTTAGGATACCACAAACCGACTGTAATAGTACCCTTAAGGTATCGAAAGATACGCTTGACGACGGACATGTGTGATTCCTTAGGACTCGCCTGATATCTAGCACACGGACAAACAGTAAACATGATATCAGGGCGACTAGCAGTTATGTAAAGTAAACTACCAATCATACCTCGATACTTACGTTGATAAACAGGTTTGCCGCCTTTATCGGGTTCCATTTTGGTTGTAGTAGCCATTAGAGTACCAATTGGTTTAACGTTGTCAAGGTCAAACTTCCTCCGTATATCCTTTGTATACTTGGACTTGTTGATGAAAGTACCTTGCGAAGTTTGTTGACTTACAATCCAAGGAAGTAGTTGAGCTCCCCCATCATGCTCATCTCAAATTCGTTCTGCATACACTTAGCAAAATCTTGGCAGAGATTTTCATTAGTAGAACCGAATATGATATCATCAACATAAATTTGAACTAAAAGAATGGTGTCTTGAAAAGTTTTGATAAAAAGTGTAGTGTCAATTTTCTCTTTTAAAAAATCTTTATCTAGTAAAAAATTGCTTAGGCGTTCATACCAAGCTATGGGGGCTCGTTTGAGGCCATAGAGCACTTTCTTAAGCTTGAAAACGTGGTCAAAAAATTTATGATTTTCAAAACCAGGGAATTGTTTTACAAAAATTTCCTCCTTAATAAAACCATTCAAAAAGCACTTTTGACATCCATTTGAGAAAGTTTAAAATTTTGAACATTTGCAAAGGCATAAAGCATCCGAATGGATTCAAGTCTTGCAACCGGAGCATACGTCTTATCGTAGTCGATACCTTCGTCTTGGTTGTATCCTTGAGCTACTAGACGAGCTTTGTTACGAATGATTGAACCATCTTCATTTACTTTGTTACGAAAAACCCATTTAGTACTAATAATCGAATGGTTAGCTGGTTTAGGAACAAGTTTTCAGACCTGGCTTCTTTCGAATTGGTTGAGTTCTTCTTGCATAGCAGAAATCTAAAATTTATCATTAAAAGCTTCTAAAATATTTTTAGGCTCAATTTGTGAAATAAAAGCAGTGCTAGCAATAAAATCTCTTAAAGATAATCGAGTATTACTCCGCGTGATACCTCACCTATTACCAAGTTTTCTGGGTGTGACGGCTTGAACTCGAACTTCTTCGGTAAGCCCTCCAGAGAATTGGTTTCAGGGGTGATATTCATCGGTGTGGAAGTTGATGGTTCAACATCATCGTCGGAGATATCTGATGTACTATTTTCCTCATCAAAGTCACATTAGTAGATTCTTCTACAATCATTGAGCGTTTGTTGAACACTCTATATCCCTTACTCTTGGCAGCATAGCCAAGAAAAATATCGTCGTCAATTTTGGCATCAAATTTGCCTAAGTTGTCTTTGGAATTTAGGATAAAACAGCGACAACCGAACACTCTAAAATAAGAGATATTAGGAGTCCTACCAAACCAAAGCTCATAGGGTGATTTCTTCGAAATAGGTCGAATAAGCACGCTATTTAAAACATGGCAAGCTGTACTGACAGCTTCTGCCCAAAAATATTTTGGAAGTAAAAATTTATTCAACATGACTCTAGCCATATCGTCAAGAGTCCTATTCTTCCGTTCCACAATACCATTTTGTTGAGGAGTTCTAGGACAATAAATTTTATGATCAAAACCATTTGTTTCGCAAAACTTTTCAAAATCAAAATTTTTGAATTCGCCTCCATGATCACTTCGGATTCGAGTAATCATGTAGCCTGTTTCGTTTTGGACCTTTTTGGCAAAGATTTTAAAAACTGAAATAGTATCGCTTTTGCTTGAAAGGAAGAAAACCCAAGTAAATCTTGAAAAATCATCTACAATAACAAAAGTATAGAGTTTTCCACCAAGACTGGCTACTCTACTGGGACCATATAAGTCCATGTGTAGTAATTGCAAGGGTCGAGTAGTACTTACAGTGTTTATGGATTTAAATGAAGATTTGGTTGCCTTATCAGTTTATATTCGACACATACCGTGTCCTTCTTGAATGTGATGTCGGACAGACCTTTTACTAGCTTCTTTGTTGATAGCCTGGATATAGTATCCATATTGGCATGACCAAGACGCTTGTGCCACAGAAGTCTTTCATCCTTGTGGACGTAGAGGCATCTTCCTGCACTGTTAGTATTTCTAGATAGATAGAAAATATAAATGTTATCTTCTCTTATCCCTTCAAAAGCAATGTCTCCAGTTGACCTATCATAAATATAGCATTTATTCTTTTCAAAGTTAATATCATATCCATGATCAGCAAGATGACTTATGCTGAGCAGGTTATGCTTTAAATCGGTCACTAAGCAGACATCATTTATTACAGGAGAAGGAGGATAACCAATAGTATCATTACCTATGATGTAGCCCTTTAAATTGTTACCGAAGGATACATATCCTTTCCTCTTCATCGATAGTGATGCGAAAAGATTTGTGTCTCCAGTCATATGTCGCGAGCATCCACTATCGAGAATCCACTTGCTTTTAGTTGAAGAAGGAATGTCCACCTACGTCACGAATAGATATGATCTTTGGTACCCAAGTTCTTGTGGGTCCTGAAATGTTAGTCTTCGGTACCCGTGCATATAGATTAATATCAACTAATTTCCTAATTCTACATTGTGGTGAGATATGACCATGTAATACACAGTATGTGCAAGTAGCATGCCTATTTGTGTTAGGAGTAGGTTGATAGTGATGTTTATATGCAGTATGGTGATAGTTATATGAAACAGCAGGATAGTGACTATGTGTAGCAGCAGGATAATAGTTATGTCTATGTGCAATAGTAGGATAATAGTTATGAGTAGATTGAGAGTGATGTCTACGTACATGTGGTTTACGTGCTGCATGGGAGTACGTGTACATATAAGCATGGTTACGTGCTGCATGTGTGTGACATATTTTACTATTATGAGTAGTCTGGTGTTTTGTGTGTGTTTTGTGACTGTGTGATTGGGTTTGAGGTTGAGCAACATGTTTCCCCAATCTGATCTCTAATTTCTTAGAGACAAATTCAGTTCATTGCACTTAGCATTCAGACCATCAATCTTAGCAATAGAGATCTTGTGTTTGTTCTTTTCTTCAGCAAGCTCTTTGTTGAGTGCTGAGATCTCATATGTCTGCTTCTCAACAAGTGTTTCGGTATCATGTAAGCTTAATTTAAGCTTGGAAACCTCATCGGCAACTTCCGTTGGTGGAGTGTCTCTAACATTGTCAAGTAAAGAAGTAAGATTTTGAATCTCTATTTCATAGCCTTTGATTTTCTCCTTGGCATGCTTATATTTACTAATGACTTTCTTGTGATCATTTAGTAAGTCATTAAAAGCATCGCCAAGTTCATCAAATTTAAAGTCATCAAGAGTTTTGCCAGTTACCTTATCGGATATTGCTATTAGGCAGACATTAGCAGTGTCTTGAGGAGAGTCATCTTCTTTCTCAGAATCACTGGCTTCACTTTCGTGCCAAATACTAGTGTTGGCATACTTTCGCAAAGAGGGCTTCTTGTAGGGCTTCTCATATATGTTACCATTCTTAGCAAAGGGACAGTCCTCTCGAGCATGTCCAGTCTTTTTGCAGCCATAGCATGTTGGTTCTTTCTCGTCGTCTTCTTGTTGTTCCTTCTTCCTTCGATTGAAATGAAGGAACTTCTTGAATTTACGAACTAGAAGAGCTTGATCATCACCTTCTGAATTGTCGCCGTCAGTTTATTCAGGATCAACCCTTCGACGATGAGCTTTTAGGACAATCTCTTTTGCCTTTGGAGTAGGTTCGTCGAAGTCTTTGAGGTCGAGCTCGTGGGTCATCAGCTTTCCCATCAAAGTTTCCATAGACATTTTGGTGAGATCATTGCCTTCTATAATTGCGGTTACCTTAGGGTTCCAGATCTTCGGTAGCCCCTAAGTAACTTGCGGATCTTCTCATGATTGGAGTATTGTTTGCTAAGAGATGACAGAGGATTGATGACGTCAAGGAACCTTGTGAACATTTGAGTGATCGTCTCATTCGGCTTCATCTTGAATGCCTCGTATTCTAGAGTTAGACGACTGATCTTAGATTCCTTGACTTGAGTGGTTCCTTTATGCATCACTTCCAGAAGCTTTCATACTTCATGCGAGGTGGTGCACGTCGAGATCCTGTTAAATTCATTCCTGTCTATTGCACAAAAAAGGGCATTAATAGCTCTGGCATCTAGACTCGCATGTTTTTTTTCCTCGTCAGAATACTTGTCGTTGGATTTTTCGATGAGATCTCCCTCGACAACTATTCTGGCGGGCTTTTTGTAACCATAAGTGACAATGGTCCACAGGTCAAAGTCTAGAGACTTGAGATAGAAACTCATCATAGTTTTTCAATTGGTGTAGTTGGTTCCATCAAATAGGGGTGGCTTATGAGTGGATTGTCCCTCACCATGGTTGAAAAACGTATGTTGTGTGGTTGCCATGGATCAGCTCTAGGATGTTAGTCCTTGTTAAGAGAACAGAGCTTTGATAACAATTGAAGAACAAGTAGGCAACTCTAGAGGGGGGGGTGAATAGAGTTTATAAAGATAATGGCCAAATAAAAATTAACTCTTTTCACCAACAGTAAATAATCAGAGTAATAAATGCGGAAATAAAAAGATCAAGAGAGCATACGCAAACACAACAGATTTTTAACCTGGTTTCCCTCGTAGAGGACTAGTCCAGGCCTGAGAAGTCTAGCTCAGGATTAAATCCACTATTTGTAAAATAGTAGTTACATCCCGTGTCTTTTCTTCAGAAGTGCACGTCAACTTCTTACAAAGATCGCTGTGGCGATGCTTGGAATTTTCCAAGTAACTTTTTTGACTCTTGCATAAACGTCTAAATGAATAGCACTGAGCACTTTTAGGCTTCGGAAGCTTGTGGCTAGTAGATGAGAAGGTTAAGGCTTGTATGAGGCTTATAGAGAAGAGAGAAAAAGATAATTGGATGATTGAAAAAGAAAGAATTCAAGGCCTATTTATACTAGCTGGGATAGGCAGAATTCAGCCAGAATTCTTTGTCATGAATTCAAATTTTTTTTTGGCCGTTGGACAACTTGCATACAGCAAACCCTAAAAATTATGGTCCTGAAATCAGAGGACATAGTTCGGCCTGAACTCTGTATGGAGGCAGAGTTCAGCCCGAACTCTGTCTCCATGCTGACAGAATGTTCAGATGGGCCTTTGTGGGCTAAGTTTGGCTTGGTGGAGCTTTGTGTTTGTTTGGGGATAAGGTTTAAGCCAAGAATATCCAGTGCTACTCAGTTTATATTTTGCTAGACTCAATAAATGTAAAATAGTACAGACTCTGAAAATGAGTACGCTGCAGAAGAGAGACAATGCTCGTCTTGCCCTGAGTTATGTCTTGATGTGTCATATTGAATTATAACAAGTATCATATTGTCAATTTGTCAATATTTGGTTGACTGTGATCCAGTTTGGGTCAACAGTGTGGACTCGCAGGTTTGAACAACTACTAACCATCGTCCCTGGTATGGACTCGCAGGTTAGCTCCAAGAATCACCCTCGCCCCTAATATGGACTCGCAGATGCGGACAGATAACTACTAACCCTCGTCCCTAGTGTGGACTCGCAGGTTACCTTCAGGAATCAAGGTACAGATAACTACTAACTCTTGTCACTAGTGTAGACTCGCAGGTTAGCTTCAAAAATACATGGTACAACAGTTCTGTTATGACTTACTCATCCTATGACACGATACGACTCAGTCAAAGTATAGGTGACGACATGATATGACTCAGTCAAGATACACGGGAGAACAGATCCAATATGAACTACAAAGCTAACTATGAACAAAGGCTATATATATATATATATACTAGCATGCATGATGTACAAATCACATGTCAATAATCAACTAGTAAAACTAGATAATAATAGGAATAAGCATGTACATAAACTTTAGAGGGAGGCAAGCTATACTTGCTAGGTGGTAGCACGAAGAACCAACAATATATCGTCAACTAGTAAGCCATAAAGTCCAAATCTCACAACTGTCTCTGAAAGCTAAAATAGACAATACCAACATTTTTAGAATAGTCAAATTAGCTAGGATTGCCTGTCCTTAAGTCCAATTCTAGACACATGGGCAAAACGATCATTTTGGGCCAAAACGGTGTCTGCCGTTGGATCCGCTTTGCACCGAAAAGCGTGCCAGAGTCAATGGTCTCTAAAGTTGTCAAAATACTTGTCTATGGATTCGTTTTGATGACACAAATCCAACCGTATGTCTAAATTTGGATTTCGACGGGCACAAAATCGCCCGTTGAGTCGGATCGTGGGGCCCGCAAAATGGCGATCCGATCAACTGTCTCAGAATCGGATCAAACTTGTCATACAGGACCAGAAAATGATACGGTCCTGTTGGCGCAAGTTTTGTCTCGATTTGACGAACGTGCACAAAGTAATTGAAAAATTTACAAAGAGTCCGATACGGTAAATTTTGACGGATACGCATTAAATTCGTCGCGCACACGCAACCAATTTGAATTCCGTCAAAGCCCACACGTTCGCGAAGCCATTACGCACCTTTCGATGCTTTCGGTTCACGACCACGTCGCCCGATTCGTCGGGAGGCACACCGTATCGGAGAAAATTATATGTTTTTCAAAACAGTTTTGTCAAGTTTTTATTGATTTTTAGGAATGGGTTTCTTGCTGTAAACTCGATGAAAGTAAAATCTATAAAAAGTGTGGCAAAGCTGTATATGTTGACTAAAAAGCTATTTAAATAGTATTTGACAATTTATAATAGGTTGTTAATAAACATCCTTCCAAATAAGTGTGAAAACTGTTTATACAGGACATAGGTTTTATGGTTTTTCTTCGATTTTGCGTCGAATTTCTGGACAGGGTGTTAATCAATAGTGGAATCTATTTACTGGGGTTCCTAGAAGGTTATATCAACTCTCCATACGAATTTACGAGATCAAATTTCGTGGAGTATACACAAATAAAAGGAACTTCGAAGAAAGGTACCTGGCCGACTACTATTGTTGTTGCTGGCCTTGTTTGCGCGCGTGCGGCTGCTCCGTTATGTGCTGTCCACACGTGCGATCGGCCTCTGTCATCTCTGCGGTGGTGCACGGTGGCCGTGGCGGCGTGCCATGGATCGCAGGTCTAAGGCAGCGTTAGGGTTTAGAGTTTCGAATATCCGCCTCTATCGATATATATATATATATATATATATATATATATATATATATATATATATATATATATATATATATCTATGGTGTCTGATGCTACTCATGTGTGTGGGTCGGGTTTTGCTTGCTGTGTGAGGGAAAGATTGTGTTGTGGCTTGGGGTGTTTGGCCCTTTGTGTGGGCTTGGCTTGGGGTATAGTAAGTTTTGGTTTTATTTATTTTATGCATACACACACACACACACACACACACACACACACATACACACACACACTCACACACACACACACACATATATTTTTACATATATATATATATATATATATATATATATATATATATATATATATATATATATCGGGCAGAGTGCCCCCCCTTCCACGTGTAGGGTGCCTCCTAGGGCCTAGCGCCCACACCCACCTCTTCGGGCAGCGTGCCCGCCCCCCCCCCCCCCCCCCACGTTTTGATTTTTTGAAATATTTTGAAATTTCGTTTTTCGAAATTTCAAAATATTTCGTAACACAGTTGCACTTCGAAATTTTGGGTCTCCAAAATTTTGATACTTCGTATTTCTATCTTTGCTTTTATTTTCTCGCTCAACAGGGCACTTTTGTGTTTTCTCAGCCCTGTACCGGTCTGTAATGCTCTTTTTGAGCTACCTTTAGTTTATCAATAAAATGTTATATATATATATATATTTTTTTTAGTTTATCAATAAAATGTTATATATATATATATATATATATATATATATATATATATATATATATATATATATATATATATATATATATATATATATGCTAATATACCCATATGTCTCCACATACACATATTCACATATAATAATAAATAATATTTATTAAATATCCAAATATATAGTCTTTGCAAGATATATTTTCTAAATACTTATATTTACCAAAAGTTTTATAATTACACTCAACCCATAGCTAAAGTCATCTACCGTAATAATTAACTAAATAATTATTTATGAAATTCTAAAAATCACCATTTAAATCAAATAAAAAATATTTTAAAAAATTCGGGAAGAGGGGTTACAGGTACTCTGGTGCTCCGGATGGTCACTGTCGAGTAGATGACGAAAGATCCTTCGGACTATTCTATCAGATTTGGCCAAACAAAACCAGTGGGGTCAGACCCCAAATAGCAAGTACTACAAAGGAAGCCAAACTTATGTACTAAAATCAGCGATATATCGTCAACTAGTAAGCCATAAATTCCAAATCTCACAACTGTCTCTGAAAGCTGAAATAGACAATACCAACATTTTTAGAATAGTCAAATTAGCTAGGATTGCCTGTCTTTACGTCCAATTCTAGACACATGGGCAAAACGATCATTTCGGGCCAAAACGGTGTCCGCCGATGGACCCGCTTTGCACCGAAAAGTGTGCCAGAGTCAATGGTCTCTAAAGTTGTCAAAATACTTGTCTATGGATTCGTTTTGATGACACGAATCCAACCGTATGTCTAAATTTAGATTCCGACGGGCCGTGCACAAAATCGCCCGTTGAGTCGGATCGTGGGGCCCGCAAAATGGCGATCCGATCAACTGTCTCAGAATCGGATCAAACTTGTCATACAGGACCAGAAAACGATACGGTCCTGTTGGCGCAAGTTTCGTCTCGATTTGACGAACGTGCACAAAGTAATTGAGAAATTTACAAAGAGTCCGATACGGTAAATTTTGACGGATACGCATCAAATTCGTCGCGCACACGCAACCAATTTGAATTCCGTCAAAGCCCACACGTTCGCGAAGCCATTACGCACCTTTCGATGCTTTCGGTTCACGATTACGTCGCCTGATTCGTCGGGGGGCACACCGTTTCGGAGAAAATTATATTTTTTCAAAACAGTTTTGTCAAGTTTTTATTGATTTTTAGGAATGGATTTCTTGTTGTAAACTCGATGAAAGTAAAATCTATAAAAAGTGTGGCAAAGCTGTATATGTTGACTAAAAACCTATTTAAATAGTATTTGACAATTTCTAATAGGTTGTTAATAAACATCCTTCCAAATAAGTGTGAAAACTGTTTATACAGGACATAGGTTTTATGGTTTTTCTTCGATTTTGCGTCGAATTTCTGGACAGGGTGTTAATCAATAGTGGAATCTATTTACTGGGGTTCCTATAAGGTTATATCAACTCTCCATACGAATTTACGGGATAAAATTTCGTGGAGTATACACAAATAAAAGGAACTTCGAAGAAAGGTACCTGGCCGACTACTATTGTTGTTGCTGGCCTTGTTTGCGCGCGTGCGGCTGCTCTGTTCTGTGCTGTCCAAAAGTGCGATCGGCCTCTGTCGTCTCTGCGGTGGTGCACGGTGGCCGTGGCGGCACGCCAGGGATCGCAGGGCTAAGGCAGCGTTAGGGTTTAGAGTTTCGAATATCCGCCTCTATATATATATATATATATATATATATATATATATATATATATATATATATATATATATATATATATATATATATATATATATATATATATATATATATATATATATATATATATATATATCTATGGTGTCTGATGATACTCATGTGTGTGGGTCGGGTTTTGCTTGCTGTGTGAGGGAAAGATTGTGTTGTGGCTTGGGGTGTTTGGCCCTTTGTGTGGGCTTGGCTTGGGGTATAGTAAGTTTTGGTTTTATTTATTTTATGCATACACACACAACACACACACACACACACACACACACATATATTTTTACATATATACACACACACACACACACACACACACACACACATATATATATATATATATATATATATATATATATATATATATATATATATATATATATATATATATATGGGCAGAGTGCCCCCCTTCCTCGTGTAGGGTGCCTCCTAGGGCCTAGCGCCCACACCCACCTCTTCGGGCCGCGTGCCCCCCCCCCCTCCCCCGTTTTGATTTTTTGAAATATTTTGAAATTTGGTTTTTCGAAATTTCAAAATATTTCGTAACACAGTTGTACTTCGAAATTTTGGGTCTCCAAAATTTTGATACTTCGTATTTCTATCTTTGCTTTTATTTTCTCGCTCAACAGGGCACTTTTGTGTTTTTTCAGCCCTGTACCGGTCTGTAATGCTCTTTTTGAGCTACCTTTAGTTTATCAATAAAATGTTTTATTATATATATATATATATATATATATATATATATATATATATATATATATATATATATATATATATATATGCTAATATACCCATATGTCTCCACATACACATATTCACATATAATAATAAATAATATTTATTAAATATCCAAATATATAGTCTTTGCAAGATATATTTTCTAAATACTTATATTTACCAAAAGTTTTATAATTACACTCAACCCATAGCTAAAGTCATCTACCGTAATAATTAACTAAATAATTATTTATGAAATTCTAAAAATCATCATTTAAATCAAATAAAAAATATTTCAAAAAAAATTCGGGAAGAGGGGTTACAGGTACTCTGGTGCTACGGATGGTCACTGTCGAGTAGATGATACGAAAGATCCTCCGGACTCTTCTATCATATTTGGCCAAACAAAACCAGTGGGATCAGACCCCAAATAGCAAGTACTACAAAGGAAGCCAAACTTATGTACTAAAATCAGCGATAACTATCATAGCAACAGATAGAGACATAAATAAGTAAATATTGATCGTGACTCGTGCACTACCAATGTTCTTATCCTGATAATAAAAAAGACAATAAGTAAAGCATTATGTGACGTAAAGTAATTAACATGTGACATATTGTAAAGTGTAGTCATGTTAAGTAAATAGAAGTATGTGATTACGTAAGACAAATTGGACATGTGAGCATATGGGATATCTGAACATGTGAGCATATGAAATAACTGGACATGTGAGCATGGGAGACAACTGGGACATGTAATATATAGGATAACTAGGACATGTTGGCATGTTAGAAAAATGGTACGTGTGAGCATGTAAGAACTATATAGAACGACCAATGATAAGATGACTTAGGAACTATTCCGGAATCCAAGTTACAACCCGCAAACCAAACAAGGACCGATGTTATAACCCTTCTTCGAACAGAACTTAGTCTCTAATCATTGTATAGCATAAAGATCACGTATAGCGTGTGAGTACTGAATAGGACGACAAATGACTAGATGACTTGGAAACTAATCTGGAACCCAGGTTACAACCCGTAAATCAAATAAGGACCATGGTTGTAACCCTTCTCCTGAACAGAACTTAGCCTTTAATCATTTATCAAAAAAAGTAAAGCATAAACAACAATGTACTAAAATAAATAATTCGGACACTGTCTAGACAAAACTAGACTAGATTGGACTCCATACAACAATCACGGCCAAGCAATGAGTACGGCTTTATACATTAGATAACTAGGGTTATCACAATCCTAATTACTAACATATGCACTTTTGAGAAATCCAATCCAGTTACCTCCCCTACAGACTATCCGACTTATCCAGGCCAAAAGGAAAAGAAAGTAATGGTGGATACATCGCCTGGAAGACAAATGTATCCAAGATCTAATAGTGGACACATCGCCCAGGAGACAAATATACCCTATAGATATATCATAGTAGGTACATCGCCCAGGAGACAAATGTACCCTATAGACATAGAATAGTGGGTACATCGCCCAGGAGACAAATGTACCCTATAGACATATACAAGGTGCAACACTCGGCAGTACGCTGGAAGTGTGCTCATCATGACAGATAGCTCCAAATCTATTAATTAGGTTGGGGCCGGGACAAAAGGGCTTGCAGGTAACTGGAAATTCTTTCCTCCCAATGATCTAGATAATCAAGCTAGTTATTTAGCCCTTAACATTTTCTTGTTGGATTCTGGGTGTGGCATTCCGCAGAATCCATCCTAGACATGATATGCAAGACTGGACAAAAGAAAGAATGTGCACTACAACAAGCCAAGACAAAAAAACATAATAAACTAGAAGCTAGGAGTACGTTACGACGAGCCACTATAAAGAAAATAGGAAGTGTGCCATGACAGGCCACTATCATGTAAGCAAAAAAAGATATGTACAAGAGTGCACCACGACGGGTCACTATCCAGTAAGCAAAGAAGACATGTAACATGAGTGCGCCACGACGGACCCTAACAAAGAAATTCTAGACATGGCATAGAAATCCGGAAGGGCATGGCAATACGTATCATAGCATATAAGAAAGAATCGAAAGGAAAGACATATCGTGGCATGTGAAAAAGAATAAATAAAAGTAAGTACAAGACATAATAATAATTGAACATGTGCTAGTGTCAAGTGTGTATAGGGTGTACAATGATTCTCTAACTATACGAGATCATCTAATCATGTTAAGAATTTGTTACACTCGAATAAAATATCAAAACGACCAAGTACAAAAAATATGCCAAAAGATCAAAACTAAGATTGAAATTATCAGTCGCATATGAACTCCAATTAAGGTAAAATAAGAAGATTCTCGAACCCAAGACAAAGACCTACTACTTTCATGATTTGAGTTTTCAAGATTCTAACTACAAAACAGCTTAAACTGTCAAAACGGTCAAAACAGCCGTACAAAGATCGGGTCAAAGCTCAGGGTATAAGTCGGAAATCACCAAACATATAGATGAATGAACAAGGAAGAGACATGGAGGTGGGCGCATCAAAATGGGTGTCACCCCCACTTTTCATAAATAGGGGTAAAATGGTCATTTTTGCATTTTTAGGAATTTTAGGAATTTTCATTTAATTATAATGTTATTTGGGGATTTTTAGAGTCGGGTTCGAATTTCAGCTCATTCCGACTTGTATCGGGGACTCGGGGTAGCTTAGACTCTGATCGGGACCCAAATTTAAGTTAGACATGGCCCATAAAATCTCACTAATTAGTCTGATACTTTTAGACAATTCTTCCGTGACTTAATCGGTCAATTTACAGATTTTAACTTGGCTTTTCCAACCCCGAAAAATTGCTTAAGTCAATTTTGACCTAAAGGAGGCTTGGAGGGCATTTTGGACATTTGCCAAATGCCCCCAAACCCCCTACTATGGCCAGCCACATGGGGAGGACCCTCCCTCTCCATTCACTTATTCTCCACTCTCAAGTTCTTCTCCCTTTTGAGTTCTTCCCCAAAACCTAGACCTAAACTTGAGATTTGATCTCTAAATCTTCTCTTTTCTCTAAATTTCTTCCATAGATCCTCTCTATATCATCAAGGAAGGGAGCTACCAAAGTTTGGGAGATGGAAGTGCCTTTTCCACAAGGATCTTCGTATCGGAGAGAGTTTCGTTAGGAATCACTCTTAATAGGTAATTTTCTATCCTCTAAATCATTCTCCTATGAATTTTAATTAGTTTTGGAACCCATAGGATTTACCCCATGGTTGTGTCCCTTTATGTCAAGGTTAGAGGCCTATGGTAGACTCCTAGGAGAGCTAGGATGTGTGTTTGTGTCCGTATATATTTATATATGTGTTTGTGTCCATATATATATATATATATATATATATATATATATATATATATATAGGTGTGTCTATGTATATGTGTGTGTATATATATATATATATATATATATATATATATATATATATATATATATATATATATATATATATATATATAAAGAGATGGGGAAGAGGAAGTGGCAGCGTCCCGAGCGCGGCCCCCGCTCGTCGGTGGAGTCCCCTCCGCTCGTCGTAGCCCCCGGCCTCCCCCCTGTGGCCGGGTGGTTCCTCTGGCCGGCCGGCCCCCTCGGGTTGGCCGCCGTCACAGGCTTCTTCTTCCCTCTGGGAGCCCCAACCCTTTCTCCTCCACCCCGCCGGCCGGGTCCCGCCCCCTCCGCCTGGCTGGGCGTCTTCCAGGCCAGCAGTTTCTTTCCCCCTCCCTTCCCCCTACCCCCCTTTCCCCTTCGGCGTCGCCGTTCTCGGCGCTCCCGGGCGAGGAACAGGCTCCCGACCCTCCTCCGCCGCCGGTTGCTCCCCCGGAGGCTCAGCGCCATCAGGCCACCCGTCGGTCGTCGGCTCCTCCAGCCAACACCCTTGGTATCCCCCTGGGCCTCTCCCTCCTTGGCCCTCGGCCGGAGCACCGCCCGACTACGTCAGGCGTGCCCCCATCTTCCTCGGCGGATCTCCCTCTCGTCGCCTCTACTGCCGCGCCACCTCTCCCGGCGTGGTCCAGAGCCGTCCACTCCCTGCTCTGCTCGCCTGTCCCAGCAGTGCCCTCCGCGTGGCCCTCAGCCCCCTCCGGTCGTGGCGGCTCCTCCTTCCCCTCTCCTACCTCCTCCCCCGGCGCAGCGACCGCCTCCCCGGCCGCTCCCTCCTCACCTGGGGGTGCGTCAGCCTTGCCGCCTGCTCATCCGACAGGCACGCACCCCCCCGCCCCCTCCACCCTTCACTCCTCTCGCCTCGCCCCTGCAGTGGCCCCCGTTTTCCTCGACCGAGTCAGCCGTATGACTCCCAGCTCCCGTCCCTCCCCCCGGCGGCTCAGGAGCTGCCCCCTCTCTCTTCGCCCCTCCGGTGTTCACGTCCTCGGCGGTCCCTTCCTTCCGTCTAGCGTGTGGCGTGCTCCCCCCGGGAGCACCCCCAGCTCCGGTGAGGCCCTCGGTGAACTCAGCCTCCTCGCCATCGTCCCAGCCGCTCCCCTCCAAGACGCTCTCCCTCCCATTAGTGTCAGCCTCCAGTGCTCTCTCCGCCACCTGCCAGAGGCCCCCAACCCTCCCCCTTGTCGGTGGTAGACGCTGCACGGAGGTCGCGCCCCTCGCTTCCTCCTCCCTCCGATCTCCGCAGCGGCCGATCCGTGGTCGCCGACGTATCGCCTCCCCCGTTCCCCGATCCCTCTCTCTCCCCCGCCCCCCGCCTCTCCCCGTCCCCCCCGTCCTCCGTCCGTGCCACCTCTGGGATGGCCTCGCTGGATCTCGGCTCGCTGCCCTGCGGCGGTGCCCCACTCCGGCCTTTCCCCTTCGGCGGTCCTCTCCCCAGCCCCCCTTTCGTCGGAACTCCCTCCCCCCGCCCCTCGGCCTTCCCCCTCGTCGGAGCTCTCTTCTCCGTCGGGCTTCTCCGCTGGCGCGCCCCCCATGCTCTAGGGGGCCCGAGGCGGCCTCGGGCCGCGCGCCCATTGGGCAGTACCCCCATTGGGCAGTGTGCCCCTCTGGCACCTCGGGCGGTGCCCCACTCGATTTTTGTGCCTCGAATTTTCATAACTTTGAACATTCGGATTTCAAAAAAAAATCAGCAGGGACAGTGAGCCCACAACCCCCCTTGGACCGAGCGCTCACTTCACCCGCATGTGGCGTGATTCCCCCTCACGTGCTCCGGTCTACCATCGTTTTGTCAATTTGGTTTGCCAAATTCAAATCGAGGTCCATTCGGATCTTGGAACCCTCCCAAATCCGATTAACCCCTTTTTTAGTATTTTCTAGTGTTGTTTTAATTTTCTTATCACTCAGGGCTTATTTTGTGTGTTCTAGCTCTGCACCTGTATTGCTCTTCATGAGCTCCCCTTAGTTTTTAATAAAATCGCTTTTGGTTAATATATATATATATATATTTATTTTTTTGGTTAATATATATATATATATATATATATATATATATATATATACACCTCGGGCGGTGCCCCACTCGATTTTTGTGCCTCGAATTTTCATAACTTTGAACATTCGGATTTCAAAAAAAAATCAGCAGGGACAGTGAGCCCACAACCCCCCTTGGACCGAGCGCTCACTTCACCCGCATGTGGCGTGATTCCCCCTCACGTGCTGCGGTCTACCATCGTTTTGTCAATTTGGTTTGCCAAATTCAAATCGAGGTCCATTCGGATCTTGGAACCCTCCCAAATCCGATTAACCCCTTTTTTAGTATTTTCTAGTGTTGTTTTAATTTTCTTGTCACTCAGGGCTTATTTTGTGTGTTCTAGCTCTGCACCTGTATTGCTCTTCATGAGCTCCCCTTAGTTTTCAATAAAATCGCTTTTGGTTAATATATATATTTTTATTTTTTTGGTTAATATATATATATATATATATATATATATATTTTATATATATATATATATATATATATATATATATATATATATATATATATATATATATATATATATATTTAAAATATATATATATATATTTTTAAATATATATTTATATATATTTAAAATATATATATATATATATTTTTAAATATATATATATATATATTTTATATATATATATATATTTTTATATTTATATAATTATATATTTATATAAAAAATATATATATATATATATATTTATATATATATATTTTATATATATATATATATATTTTTTTATATTTATATAATTATATATTTATATAAATATATTTATATATTTATATATATATATATATATATATATATATATATATATATATATATATATATATATATATATATATATATGAGTGAGTGTGTCTATATATATATATATATAGATATCCATGTGTGAGTGTATATATATATATATGTAGATATGTGTGTGTGTGTGTGTGTGTGTGTGTGTGTGTGTGTGTGTGTGTGTGTGTGTGTGTGTGTCTATATATGTATATAGATATGTATGTGTGTGTGAGTGTGATATATATATATATATATATATAGAGTGAGATAGAGGAGAAAATTGGAGAGGGAATTAGAGAGAGAGAGTTAAGGGAATTATAGAGGGAGTTAGAGAGGGAGAGAGTGAAGAGCAACACAGCAGCAAGGGGGGAATAGGGGCTGTTGTCCCCCCCCCCCCCCAAAAAAACAGCAAGTAATAGCAGCAGCCGCCGCCTAGTAATAGCAGCAGCAGCAGCAACAGCATTAAGCAGCAGTAGCAGCAACAAATAGGAGCAGTATCAACCCAAAAATAATCCCATTTGACCCCCACAAACCCCCCATATATATACCTCTATTTATACACCTATATACCATATATATAACCCCCTAAATAACCCCATAAATAGTCCTATGTGAGTGTATGAGAGTGAGTTTTTGTGAGGGTGGGTGAGTGTTTTGTCACTTTGTGAGAGGGCGAGTGAAGGGACGAAATGAGTTACGAGTGTCGAAACGCATCCAAATTTGAATAGGACTTAGCTAATATGAAATAGAGTTTGTGGGTAGACTCCTAAGTTAAAGTCGGGATTTCGTTCGGGGTTAGGAGAATGGTATCTCATGATACCATTGAGTATCTTACGATACTAAAGATAATGGATAATTAGACAACATGAGTCGTAAGATGGACTGGATGTCCACTTTACCTAGGAAACTTGGTAGGTAATGTTAGTATAGGTTAGTATTCTATTACCCTAGGAAGCCGGGAGCGAAAATCCTAAGGAAAAGCTACTTGGCCTTAGTATTAGAGTAGAAAGGGTAAACGGGATAAGTTGGGATAATAACCATTTCATCACATATGGGTTAAGTACTTTAAGATATAGCTAAAATTAGGATATTATGGTTGGTAATGGTTAGGAATAGTGGACTTAGATTAGTTTTGATCTTGGTTGACCATGGTTGACTATTTTGACCAAAAGTCAACCGTAGCCTAAAATTGACTAGAACTTGACCAAACTTGACCAGTTAACTCAAAGTCAACAAGTTTGACCTAAGTTGACCTAGAGTTGACCTAGGGTTGACCAGTTGACCAAAAGTCAACTGTAAGTCAACCGTTGACTTAAATCAACCTTGTTTGACTTTGTTAGGCCTAGTATGACTTAGATTGACCCTGTATGATCTAGTTTGACCTTATTTGACCTAGTTTGACTTAGTTTGATGTGTCTTGACCTAGTTTGACTCAGTTTGACTTAATTTTACTTCCAAACTATTATATTGATACAGTATTTCATCTATAGGTCCTCGAGGCACTGTTCTTGGACTCAATCGATTTATCTATCACATTACAGGCGAGTACATTCTCTGATATCTTTTCCAATTTACGATAATTGTTATAATTCATGTAATTAGTGTAGATATGTTTGTTCTTGACACATTGGTCATACGGATTGGTATTCATGGATCTTGACATGGGATGTTATTCCTTGCTATCTTGGTATATCTTGTGCAAGCCCCCTTGTAGTTCTTGTGCAGTATATGGACATCGATTCTCGAGGAGACTTGCTTCCTTCTCGTAGAATCTCGTGTCGTAACGTGTCTTGCTTGGATCCACTCTACCAGCCGGGGATGGGGAGTACTAGTGTAGATGTGTGGTCAATACCCGCCTTGTATATCTTATAAACCTTGTGAATGCCAATCCTATACCACATGTATGATTGGCTAGCTCATGACCTTGTGCAGACCCAAGCTGGCCACATGTTGTAGCTAGTACTCACACACCTAGATAGATGATTCTTGATTCTTGTACATGCCATGATCAGTTTTACTTGTCTCGTCAGTTTCGAGGGCTGACCCCGGGATTGCTACGACTATTTCGGCCGCAGTACCAGTGGTTGATATGGACACTCTTCCTCCTCATGCATAGCGGATTTCTCTACCAGTTGCAGACGTACTTCCACCTCTACCTCCTCTGCCTACAGACATGGGGCAGATGCTTACCTTTTTCAGCAGATGCTGGAGACTCAGAGAGCCCAGGCTGAGGCTCAACAGAGGCAGACAGACACGATACGTCAGGGCATGGAGGATGCCCATCAGTTGGCCCTTGCAGTCGTGGAGCAGAGAGATCCACATCATGGGGCGCGTCCGAGGTACGGAGATATTCAGGACTTCAAGAAGCTCGGGCCCCGTGACTTTAGCGGGACCGAGGGTGTGGTCTATGCCGATGATTGGCTCGAGGATACCGAGCGGCAGATGAGGGCCTCCCGCCTCACAGACGACCTGAAGGTCGAGGTGGTGGGTTTGCAGTTGCTAGACATTGCACGTACCTGGTTCAGGAACGAGCCAGCCCTTGCTGGGGAGGGCCATAGTTGGGCCGAGTTCAAGCTTCTTTTCAAGGAAAAGTTCTTCTCCCCTACAAACAAGATCGACCTGGTAAGGCAGTTCCAGGATCTGCAGCAGGGCAGTTTATCTGTGGAGGAGTATGCCGCAGAGTTCGACCGTCTGAGCCGATACGCGGGGTACATAGTTTATGACCCGGAGATCAGGGCGAGCCATTTCAGAGAGGGGTTGATCTGGGATATCAAGATCCTCATTCCCTCCTTTTATGAGACTTATACCCAGATCTATGCGGAGGCCCACAAGGTAGAGCGGGAGTGGGGCTTGAAGCCCAAGAGGGATCGTGATCTTTTTTCGGGGGCTACTAGCAGCACGGGGGCTGCTAAACGCCCTCAGCTTCAGCATCGTTCTTTTTAGCATCATCAGCCGCAGGTTCAGGCCAGAGCACCGGTTTAGCAGATACAGCACACTCAGCAGAGGCAGGCACAGCATGGGGCTTTTTGTAACTTCTGCAAGAAGCCTGGTCACATCTGGGAGGTCTACCGGAAGTGGCTAGGCGTGTGCCTCTATTGCGTTGAGGCCGGACATCAGTTGAGAGATTGTTCTACGAGCCATCGTAGGGTGGCCCGTGGAGCGGTGGCAGCTCAGGGGGCATCGACGAGAGTACCTGCAGTGCAGCCGAGGGATCGACTTCCGACCCAGCAGCAGCGGTTTACACAACACCACCAGCCGCGGGGTGTTCAGGGCAGGGCTTTTGCTCTTGCAGCCGAGGAGATCGAGTCAGTTGCAGATGTTGTGGCAGGTTCGATTCTTTTTGATTCTTTTTCTGTTTTAGCATTGTTTGATTCAGGTGCTACACACAGTTTCGTGTCAGTTTCTTTTGTACTTAGATACAACATTATTGCTGAGTATCTGGGTAGGACTTGCAAGATTATGACCGGAGGAGGTATTATCCTAGTTAATAATATTTGCAAGGGACGGAGTGTCACTCTGGGAGGCCGGGATTTGAGTGCGTGCTTGCTCGTAATGCCCCTTTCGAGCTACGATGTGGTACTCGGTATGGACTAGTTGAGCAGGCACCATGCTAGTATAGATTGTAGAGCAGGCAGAGTGTTGTTTAGTCTGCCAGGAGAGCCAGAGTTTCAGTTTGTCAGAGGAGCAGCGGAGCCGGGAGATGGATTCTGTGGAGCCTTGTTGGTGGGGCAGGAGTTGCCGCATCCATTTATTGCAGAGTTCTTGGATGTCTTTCCCGAGGAATTGTCGGGACGGACAGAGATGTTGAGTTCACGATAGACTTGATGCCGAGAGCTGAGCCTATTTCTCAGCATGTCTACCGGGTCAACAACAGTGAGTTGGCGGAGCTGAAGAAGCAAGTCGACGCGCTGCATGATAAGGGCTTTATAAGATCCAGTTCTTCGCCTTGGGGCGCGCCAGTCTTGTTTGCCCCGAAGAAGGACGGTACGATACGGATGTGTATCGACTATCGAGTGCTCAACAACCTCACTATCAAGAACAGGTATCCTTTGCCCAGGATTGATGACTTGTTTGATCAGTTGAGCGGCGCGAGGGTGTTCTCGAAGATAGACTTGCGATCTGGGTACCATAAGCTGAAGGTGAAGCGGGATTACATTTCGAAGACTGCTTTTCGTACCCGTTATGGCCAGTATGAGTTTGCCGTCATGTCGTTTGGGTTCACTAATGCCCCGGCGGTATTCATGAACTTGGTGAATAAGGTATTCCATCCATACCTTGATAAGTTCATGGTGGTCTTCATTGATGACATTCTCATCTATTCGAAGATGCCTGAGGAGCACGAGAAGCATCTGCGGGTTGTGCTGGAGACTCTAAGGAGGGAGCAGCTGTATGGAAAGCTGTCAAAGTACGAGTTCTTCTTGGACCGAGTGGAGTTCCTGGGCCATATTGTATCCGGTGATAGAATTTCAGTAGATCAGAAAAAGATTGCGGCGGTGGAGTCTTGGTCGACACTCAGTTCAGTTGCCGAGATTCGGAGCTTTCTGGGTTTGGTAGGCTACTATAGGAAGTTCGTGCAGGACTTCTCTCGAATAGCAGAGCCGATGACTAGACTCACCAGGAAGGACGTGGAGTTCGTTTGGACTGATGAGTGTCAGGCTGCTTTCGAGGAGCTGAAGAAGAGGTTGACGTCGGCTCCTATTTTGACATTGCCATCTAGGTCCGAAGGATTCACGATCTACAGTGATGCTTCGAGGAAGGGTCTGGGTTGCGTTCTTCAGCAGCATGGGAAGGTAATTGCTTATGCATCTAGGCAGTTACGGCCACATGAGAAAAACTACCCGACTCATGATTTGGAGTTGGCAGCAGTCATATTTGCCTTGAAGCTGTGGAAACACTATTTGTACGGAGAGCGTGTGGAGATTTTTACTGACCACATGAGCTTGAAGTACGTGTTTACCCAGAAGGAGCTGAATATGAGACAGAGACGATGGTTAAAGCTGATGAAGAATTTTGATATATCCTTACAGTACCATCCGGGAAGGCCAACGTGGTTGCGGATGCTTTGAGCAGGTATCCAGTGCCCATGTGTTTGGCGATGGATCATCACCTTCTGGCAGATCTGGAGAGCTTGGGCATAGAGGTGATAGTTCCTGGGTTTGAGGAGCAGATGTGGGGTCTTTAGGTGTAGTCAGAGCTGATGGAAAGAGTCAGAGCAGCTCAGTTTGAGGATGAGGCTCTGAGGGTCATCAGGGAGCAGGTCCGGACAGGACTGTTGGATGAGTTCTCTATAGCGGGAGATGGGTCGTTGAGGCATGGTACTAGATTATGCGTGCCGAGCGGAGGACTTCTGGAGGAGGTTCTTCACGAGGCGCATCATTCTCAGTACTCTATGCATCCTGGTGCCAACAAGATGTACAGAGACTTGAGACAACATGTTTGGTGGTATGGCATGAAACGCGAGGTGGCTCAGTTCGTTTCTAGATGCTTGGTGTGCCATCAGGTGAAAGTCGGGAGGCAGAGACCAGGTGGATTGCTCCAGCCACTACCCATTTCTGAGTGGAAGTGGGATCATATCACTATGGACTTTGTATCTAGACTTCCGCGTTCTCCAGGAGGAAAGGATGCGATTTGGGTCATTGTTGATCGATTGACCAAATCGGCCCACTTTTTGCCTTTCAAGGTAGGTTTGTCTACGGAGAGGCTGGCCGAGATGTACGTGCGGCAGATAGTCCGATTGCATGGGGTTCTAGTGAGCATAGTCTCGGACGGGACAGCCGATTCATTACCCACTTCTGGAGGAGTTTGCAGCTTAGCTTGGACACATCGCTCAATTTCAGTACCGCATATCACCCCCAGACAGACGGGCAGTCGAAGAGGACGATTCAGACCCTCGAGGATATGCTTCGTACCTGTATCTTGGACTTCGAGGGATCTTGAGAGGACCACCTTCACTTGGTAGAGTTTGCTTACAACAACAGCCACCAAGCCAGTATAGAGATATCACCATTCGAGGCTCTATACGGACGGAGGTACCGTACTCCCTTGTCTTGGGATGATGTCGGCGAGAGGGTTTTGCTTGGCCCTGAGATGGTAGTGGATGCTGCAGAGAAGGTCAGGGTTATCAGAGATAGACTTTAGGTGGCGCAGGACAGGCAGCGGCATTGGGCCGATAGCAACCGGAGGTCGTTGGAGTTTGAGGTATAGTTTAGATTTTTCTAATATTTGAGTCTGATTGTGATTGTTTTAGATCAAGCTTTAAGTCTTGTGTTTTTGTTCTAGGTTGGTGATCTTGTGTTCCTACGGATTTCTCCGACACGTGGCACGATTCATTTTGGTGGAGGCGGGAAGCTTAGTCCACGATACGTCGGACCTTTCCGTATCTTGGACAGGATCGGTGCATTGGCTTACCGACTGGAGTTAACGCCCGCACTAGAGGGAGTGCACAACGTGTTCCACGTGTCGCAGCTGAGACGGTACGTGGCAGATCCTAGTCATGTCTTGGACCACTCCGAGATCGAAGTGGGACCGACTCTCAGTTACCCAGAGAAGCCAGTTGAGATCTTGGACCGAAGGAATTGAAGGTGCTCCGGAAGCAGGTCATTCCTTTGGTTCGCGTTGCATGGAGGCACCACTCTCCAGGTGAGTCTACCTGGGAGAGAGAAGACGACATACGGGAGCAATTTTCCTATCTCTTTGAGCCTTGAGGTAAATTTTTTTCTTTTTCTTCCTTGTTCTGTTTTAGTTGCTGTGATAGTTTCGCCTTCAATTTCGAGGACGAATTTTTTTTTAAGGTGGGTAGACTTGTCACCCCCACTTTTCATAAATAGGGGTAAAATGGTCATTTTGTATTTTTAGGAATTTTTATTTAATTATAATGTTATTTGAGGATTTTTAGAGTCGGGTTCGAATTTCAGCTCATTCTGACTTGTATCGGGGACCCGGGATAGCTTAGACTCTGATCGGGACCCAAACTTAAGTTAGACATGGCCCATAAAATCCCACTAATTAGTCTGGTACTTTTAGACAATTCTCCCGTGAATTAATCGGTAAATTTGTAGATTTTAACTTGGCTTTTTCAACCCCAAAAAATTGCTTAAGTCAATTTTGACCTAAAGGATGCTTGGAGGTCATTTTGGACATTTGCCAAATGCCTCCAAACCCCCTACTATGGCGGCCACATGGGGAGGACCCTCCCTATCCATTCACTTCTTCTCCACTCTCAAGTTCTTCCCCCTTTTGAGTTCTTCCCCAAAACCTAGACCTAAACTTGAGATTTGATCTCTAAATCTTCTTTTTTTTCTAAATTTCTTCCATAGATCCTCTCTATATCATCAAGGGAGGGAGCTACCAAAGTTTGGAAGAAAAGTGCAAGGTGGAAGTGTCCTTTCCACAAGGATCTTCGTATCGGAGAGAGTTTCATTAGGAATCACTCTTAATAGGTAATTTTCTATCCTCTAAATCATTCTCCTATGAATTTTAATTAGTTTTGGAACCCATAGGATTTACCCCATGGTTTTGTCCCTTTGTGTCAAGGTTAGAGGCCTATAGAAGACTCCTAGGAGAGCTAGGATGTATGTTTGTGTCCATATATATTTATATATGTGTTTGTCTCCATATATATTGTAGAAGCATGAAAAAGAAGGGATATTACTTTTAATCCCACATCGGAAAGGAGAAGAAGAGAGGTCTCATTCCACTCTATATATAGAGCCCTCTTGCCTCCTTTGAAGAGGGCACCAAAATAAATAAAGAAAAGGGAGCCCGTTATCCAGGGAGCCCGTTCGAGCCACAAAAAGTTGCGGTAGTTCTTCTCTTCTTCTGGGTTGGCTGCAAGTTCTTCACTCACTGTCAGGGCAAGAAAAGTTGGATTCTGAGTACTATACGCCTTCGTAGGCTAGTACGAAGAACTCTAAGGCGGCACGGGCCATGCGCCTCAAACGTGCTATGCCAACGGCAAACCAGAAGCATGCGCTCACAATCATGCACGCTGCTGATGGTAAGCTGTACAAGGTTGACTCGGGTGTCCTGCGCCAGAAACGAGCCGACCCTCAAAGTCCTTGTCTCACTTGGGCGCATCTGCTGCGTTGGAAACTAAGTCGAGCAAGGCAAACTCTGTGGTCTTGAACTCCCGCGCCTCCATTGGTTGTGCGTCTGAGGCTCGTTCAAGTCACTTTACATATTGTACCCCCACTACTGATCTGAGCACCTGTTTGGCGTTGGATCATGGGGCACAGCTGTAGGTCCTAAAAAATCAAGTTGCATCAATCAACAAAGTCAAAAATTCAAGATATACATCATTTTGATGAATTATGCAGACGACAGATTGCGCAGACATCACATTGCGCAGGTTGGTTTGCGCACGTTTCCAACTGCGCAGGCTGACGTGGCAGAAGTCATCATTACCTGAATCAAATCAAATCTTCCTGACAGCTGACAACACGGATAATGAGGAGACTGTTCGTTTATCGCGCCGTACAGTGCTCGAGGGCGGCTGACAGTTGGCAGTACAATCCATGATTGCGTAAACCAGTCCTGCGCAGTCTGAGTCTGCGCAAACCAAACTCTGCGCAGTTCAGGTTGCGCATTCTACCAACATGACTGATAAAGTCCATGTGGCATTCATGCCATCAATTGCTCATTACGTGGCAACTGTCTATGCACGATCATGTGCATTTCAATCAAATGATGCCATGTGTCCTAGATAGTTGGCCCACGATCCATTAACTGCCTGCGCAGTCCAAGGCTGCGCAAACCAGTTACTGCGCAAATCATCTTGTGCAGTCCAGAATAACTGAAAGTTAGTTATTTCCAGAACTCTATAAATAGAGTTTCAAGTCTTCATTTAGGGGATCAAGAGTTCAGAGATCAGAGATCATAAATCAGAGAGTCCAGGAGTTCTTGCCCAAGTGCTGCTGCATTCTTCCGAGGCTTTTGCCTTCAACTTCCGAGGCTTTTGCCTTCAGTTTCCAGAGTTGTTCTCAACTTCAGAGGCTTCGTCTTCAAAGTTCACATCGTCCAAGGGATAAAGCAATCGTCATCTAGATTGGATTCCTATAGTTGTAATTTTCCCAGAATTCTTGTAATCTTTATTACACAGTTTGTATCAATAAAGTTTCATACTTTTGTTTTTGCAAACAAAATGGTGACTCTGCTGGGGAAAACTTTCTCCTCCGATGAGGAAGTAGCAACTCAATGTGACGTAGCGTCTATCGGAAAGACGCAGAAGACGCTGGTTGTTAAGGTCAACCAGACAGCCTACGAGACGATGCTCAACTCCAAGACCACTCCCCGTACTGCAGCCACTTCTGCCAAGAACAAAGTACGCTCAGTTTGGGTCTCCAAGACTGCTGCACAATCTGGCAGTTTTGTCAACAAGGATGCTGTGCCAACTGCTGCACAAACTGCTATGCCAACTGCTGCACAGTCTGTCTCAACAAAGCCTGCACAATCTGTTGCAGTCAATGCTGCACAGTCTATTGCAACTGTTGCACAGGCTACTTCATATGCTGCCTTGTCAAAACACAAGACTCCTATGACTCTGGCACAATTGGCAGTAGCTTTTCCTGCGCAAACTAATACTCCAGTAACTAAAGTGCCTCCCAAGCACTCTAAAGCAAGGACTCCTGATGCACAAACCACAGCTTCTGTGGCCAGAATTCCTGCGCAAAGCATTCTCGCGCAAAACAGCCTTTTGGCTAAATTCCTTTCTTCTCACAACAAAGGAAGAAATTCTGCTCCTCTTTCCAAACACCCTTTTTCCCCTGCGCAATCCACTGGGGGTAGTCCTTTGGCTACTCCTCTTTCTCTTCAAAACAAAGGGAAAGGCCCGTTGGTCTTTTCTCAAACTTCCTTGTCCCATGACTTGGAAGACAACAGAGGAAAAATGCTCTTTAGCTAACCCTTCATCTCAAAACAAAGGAAAAGGCCCTTTGGTCTTTTCTCAATCTTCTTCAGTCTTTACTAAAGAAGATCCATCTGAATGTGCCTTGGCACCAATCAGTACTAAAACTCTTTCAAATAAGGATTTTTCTTTCCTTTATAACAAGAGTACTGATCAAAGAGGTATTCTGTCTACCCCGGTAGCAGAATTCCAAGACCTTCCAACTTTCAAAATATCTCGTTCCAAACAGGGAAAACTGTTAGTATCTCAAACAAAAACCCCCGGAGGTGAATTTGTAGACCTAAGAACATATCTTAATAGGCCAACTTCGGCAAAACGCAAACAACCGATGCCGAAGGTCAAGCCTCAAAGACAAATCTCCAGGAACAAAAATCCTGATACTTATGCCAATGAAGTGAGTACTTCCCTGTATACTCAAGGGACTAAACATTTGAAGAATCGGAATCATGTTCCGAATATTGTCAAAGAACAAATCCCTCAGAGCTTTCCTCGTCCCGTTGCTGATCTTCGAGAACATCTAAGACAAAAACAGGACAATGCCTCAACACCTCCACCATCTGATCATCATTGCAATCATAAAGTCATCATCCAATGTTGTTTTCAAACAACAAAACGATCTGTTTTCGATCGTTTGACTTTTGCTAAATCTGAACCTATGTCAGAGGAAGATGAAGTCTTGTATGCTTCAGTTAACATGACTTCCCGAGACACTGGAGGTAAAAGATGCTCTAAACATGGCATACTTCGTAAGCCAAGCCAGCGGTATTTAGAATTACTCCAAGAATCTTCCGAAGGAGTGTTTCAACATACCCGTTCTTGAAGCCGAGATACAATCGGTCAAAGGAATCTTCCTCAAAACCCTTCAGGTCATCTTCCTGTTTCTCAGTTAGGAGATGATTCGTTCTCCGATTATGATGCATACAGTGAAAGCTCTGAACAGACAGTATCTTCGACTGTACCAAGAGAAGTAACAGCGTATGTCGTCACGGATGATCCAGATGCTTCAACTTCTATAAATCAGGAACAGCGAATTGCTGTACTCGAAGACAAACTAAAAACCATGGCTGAAATGGTTGCTAGTATGCATTCTATCATTGTAGCACAGCATGCTACACGACCAATTGTACCTACTACTAGTCCAGAGATCATAGCATCTTCAGTACCAGCCAATACTGGGCTGGAGGTAGTGTCTCCGCAAATGCCTCATGTACAAGTGCAAATACAAACTACACCTAGCCAGTCAGGAGCTGGGGGTAGTGCTTATAATGCTGTTCCTCCTCCTACCACTACAACTCAACCTGCTCCTTCTTCATCATCAGAAGACACCAATGAAGCTGTCAAACTCTTACGAACCCAGTTCGAAGCATTTAAAGAGAAAGATAACTTGCAAAGATTGGGGATTAAGCATCCCTATCCAGTTGAATGGAAAGAAGTCCCGTTTCCCCTGAAGTACAAAATCCCCACAATCTCTCTGTTCGATGGCAGTACTTCTCCAAGTCAATTCATCAACCATTTTGAGGTAATGACTGTTCAACTCCAGCCAAATGACGCTCTTCTTACCAGAGTGTTCGTCGGTTGTTTAGCCGGCGTAGCATATGACTGGTACAGAAGTTTGCCCGATGGTTACATTACTTCTTTTTCAGGTCTCAAACAAATCTTTCTGGAACAGTTCTATGAAGGATTCAATGATATGACGATGTCAGCTCTCAACAAAATCAAACAGAAACATAATGAAACTGCTGAGAGTTTTATCGAACGGTTCCGTCGTGAAGCCTTAAAAATGCCTCCAGGAACTCCAGCTGCTGTCACTATTGATACTTGTAAGGCAAATCTTTTGCCTATTATCAGTATGTGGACGGGATCTACCCAATTCCAAGATTGGCCCTCATTCATTGTCAACGCCAAAGCTGCTGAAGTGAGTGCCGACAAGTTCAAACAATTTGGGGTACAAATGTCTAACTCTGATCGAGATGAGCATCAGACCTCAGGTAGTGGTAATCGCCAAAACAATCGCAAAGCAAAAGAGACTTTGAACATTAATTTAAACAAAAACAAAGAATCTTTGGCTGTCAATGTGGCTCCACCTACATCCACTCCTACTCCTTCTGTACCTCCACCGAGGGAACCTCGTCCTAAAGTGGAGTATTCCTTTGACAAGAATGACACCGCAAGTATCTTTGAGTGTTTACTCAAAAGCAATAAAATTCAACTCCCTAACCCAAAGAAACCTGATAAAGTCGGTAAGACCGATCATCCTAAGTATTGTGTCTACCACCGATTCATTGGACATCCTACTAGAGCATGCTATGTGCTCAAAGGCAAAATCCAAGAGCTTGTTAATGCTGGTGTAGTCACTCTGCAACAAGATGAGAAGACTGTTACTGCAAATATGGTTTCAGTCCAATTTGGGGACTTTTCTCCACAGATGGTACAGCACGGTGTTATTTCAATTCCTAAAACAACTCTTGAGATTGAGAATCTCCCACTTCCACTACATGAAGGTCTTGTTCCATTGTCTCTTGACAACGGTGAAATTATGTGGATACATCCTGATCTTGCTCCGGAATTCGAGGTGTCTTTTTCTTCCAAAAAGAAAACTCGTTCTAAAGGCAAAACCAAAATTTGCAACATGGTATCTTTTGATCCCATAGTTGACGAAGAGATTCTGTTAGGCACCAGGTCAGAGAAAGCCTATTTGAAAGATCATTCTGAAAGTCAAAAGGATCCTGCTTCTTCTTCTGAACCTGCTCCGGCACAACCTGCTCCTACTGAAGAGGTCCCTTCGGCATCTTCACCAGTTGTAGTATCAATTCCTCCCAAGCCAACAATGGCTGACAAAGGCAAGCAACAAGTCCGTTTCGACAAACCCTTGAAGAAATTATCTCCTACTGGGCTTGAGAAGCCTTACAACTTTGATATATTGGCTCAACTAGCTAATACCCCAGCAAGGCTATCTATCTTTGAGCTCTTGCGTCTTTCCAGAGAGACGCGAGAAACTTTAAATGAAGCTCTTATGCAAGCTGAGACTTGTTTAGCCTTTCTCAAGAAGCCGAAAGCAGAACCAGTCTCTTGTCTACATTGTCATAGTGTTATGGAGTTGATTCCGAACATTACTTTCACACAAGATGACATGCTGATGGAGGACAATAGGCATGATCGTCCTCTCTACTATACAGGATATGTTAATTCGATAAAAGTCGATCGTATCCTGATAGATCCAGGATCTGCTCTCAGCATCATGCCGAAAATAATGCTCGATGCTCTGAAAATTCCTGTACATAGTCTCTCCACCACAATCACCACCATCCTTGGATTCAATCAGGGAAGGAGTGAACCTTTGGGCAAGATTCGCTTAAAACTCCAAATAGGCAATCTTCGCACAAAAGTTACCTTCTATATCATTGACAATCATGGTTGTTCTTATAATGCTCTATTGGGGAGACCGTTCTTACATGAGCATAATATTATTCCATCAACCCTTCATCAATGTTTCAAATATGTTGATGATAAGGGAGAGGTCCATAAGGAAGTTGCGGATCGTTATCCTTTCAAAGGCGTTGAAGCATACTGCAACGACGCTCGGATGTACAAGGATGAATTCATGAAGAATGTGTTAGCCTTAGATACTGAAGAAGAACAAGAAACAATGCCCAAAGACACTCTTATCATACCTGTCAAAGGACGAGTTTCACATCCTCAGTCTTCTAAACCATTGGCTATTCACTTGCCAATTCAAAAGAAATCAGTTGATGTTGATCAAGATCAAAGGGAGCTCACCTCTTCTGAGCTACTTGTTATCGACCTACGTCGTAACAAGGACAAAAAGCAGCTCATTCCTTCTGAGCCACTTGTTGTTGATCTCACTCGTAACAAGGAAAAAAAGGGAGCTCACCTCCTCTGAGCCACTTGTTATCGATCTCCGTCGTAACAAGCCTCCCCCACGTTCTTCTTCTCCCTCTCTTGTAATTAATCTGACCAAGCCTGCTAAGGCTAAAGGTCCTGTTGTAAATACTGATGTACAAATCAATGAAAAAGCACCTACTTTCCAGTATACTGATGTTATTTATTATACTAAATGCTATTTGGATATGTTAGATAGCTTCCAATCAATTATAATGGGAGTTGTATAATCTCTTCAGACAGAAGTCTCATTTGAAGATCCAGATGATTCTTACCGTATTCACCCTTCTCTAAAGAAAGGTGAAAGTCCAATACTTTTTAGTAAAGGACCAGAAAAACAATTCAGTTATACGGATGATAGCAAACTTAACGATACGGGACGTCTCCAGTTCCATCGTTATAGTCAACAATCAAAAGACATCATCCGAAAAATGGGCTATGACTTCAAAAGTGGCCTCAATTACGGTAAAGGTAGACGAACTCCTATCCGTACGACTGTTCTGGAAGGAAAGTCGGAAATGTACTACAGCAGGACTAAGAAAGGTCTCGGATATACTTCTCCTCTACTGTTATCCCCAGTAGTCTCTGACTCAGACAGTAAAGAACGCTCTAATTCATCTGATTCTATATCTTGGGATTCTGATACTAGCATTGGTGAAGTTCACAGGCTGATCGTATCATCTAACATGGTCTCCGCTGAACTACCAGAAGGCTATGATGAAGACGTTGAAGAAAATCCTGAAACAGATCCTTGGGCTCAACATATGGATAACCAATGGGTACTTCGCTTTGAACAACGTGAACCTCCTACTGAAGATCAACTAATTCAAATTGATGTAGGAGAAAGTGAGTTACCTCGTCCAATCTTTATTAGCAAGAATCTTCCAGAAGCAGATAAGCAAGAGTTGATTCTTCTCATCAAAGAATATATTGACGTCTTTGCTTGGAGTTATGAAGACATGCCAGGCTTAGATCCTAAGATTGCTACTCATAAGCTAAACATTCTTCCTAATGCTAAACCAGTCAAACAACAACAAAGACGATTTTAGCCTGAAATGATGGATGCAATTGATGATGAAGTCAAGAAGCTTATTGCTTGTGGCTTTATTCGAGAAGAACAACATCCTGATTGGGTAGCCAATGTTGTTCCAGTTCTGAAGAAAACTGGCAAAGTTCGAGTCTGCATCGACTTCCGAGATCTCAATGAAGCATGTCCAAAAGATGAATTTCCTCTTCCTATCACAGACGTCATGATTGACAATACTTGTAGGTTTGAGCGAATATCTTTTATGGATGGATTCTCCGGATATAATCAGATCAAAATAAATCCCGAAGATGAAAAGCATACATCTTTTCGTACTCCTGGGGAGTCTATTGCTACACAGTGATGCCATTTGGTCTCAAGAATGCTGGTGCAACTTACCAACGAGCCATGAGTACCATTTTCAGAGAACATCTTCGTAAAACAGTCGAATGCTACGTTGACGATATTGCTGTCAAAAGTCGTCTAAAAGAAGATCATATCCAAGATTTGAGAACAATCTTCAATCTCATGCGTCAACATCAGCTCAAGATGAATCCCACCAAGCCATTTTTGGGTGTCTCTAGTGGCAAATTTCTTGGCTTCGTCATTACCTCTAAGGGTATACACGTAGATCCCGAGAAGATCAAAGCCATCCAAGAGATGCGTCCTCTACGCAACCTAAAAGAGCTACGAGGATTCCAAGGCCGACTTGCGTACATCAGGCGATTCATTGCGAACTTGTCTGGACGCTGCAGACCATTCACTCAACTAATAAAGAAGGGTATATCTTTTGTTTGGACTGAAGAGTGTCAACGAGCATTCGATGACATCAAACAATATCTTATGAACCCACCAGTCTTGGAGCCACCTATCTCTGGCATTCCATTCTTGATGTATGTCCGTGCTATGGACCATTCATTGGGTGCTTTACTTACCCAAAAGAACAAAGAAGGCCATGAACAGGCTATATATTATCTTAGCCGAACTATGATTGGCGCTGAACACCGTTATAGTCCGGTCGAAAAAGAATATCTTGCTCTCATGTTTGCTGTACAGAAAATGAGGCATTACATCATTGGCCAAACTATTCATGTCATATCCCGAGTTAATCCTCTTCGGGTACTCATGAAGAAGCCTAGCACACTTAATTCTCGGCTGGCTACATGGGCAATCCTGCTAGCTCAATATGACATGGTGTATGTTCCACAAAAGTCTGTCAAAGGTCAAGCGCTGGCAGACTTTTAGCAGCTCATCCTGTGCCTGAGACATCTAAACTCTATGACAAAATTCCAGACGAGACATTGGAAGCCAACATGATCTCTGAAGAATTTCCAACCTGGCATTTATTCTTTGATGGTGCATCAAGAATTGGACCAAATGGTGCTACTGTGGCAGGAGTTGGAGTGGTCCTTGTTTCTCCAGATGGATCAACTATCCAAAGAGCCTACTCTTTAGATAAACCTTGCTCCAACAATGTGGCAGAGTACAATGCTCTACTCATCGGCCTTCAGTTAGCTAAACAACTGAATGTTGAATATCTCGAAGTCTACGGTGATTCTAAGCTGGTTGTTAATCAGGTTAGAGGAACCTATGAAGTCCGTCATCAAGACCTGGTACCTTATCATGAAGCAGCGATCACGATAGCTATATCATTCAAAGCTTTCTTTATAGACTATGTTCGACGAGCTTGCAATACTGAAGCGGATGCTTTGGCCAATCTGGCAGCTGTCTTAGCCATCCCTATCAAAAGACAGCAGGTGGTGGTTATCTCCAACCGAGAACTGTTCTGTATCAAAAATAATCGTAATATTGAATTTAGCAATTTTGCTGAAGTCAATGTCATCGATGACGATTGGAGAACTCCTTTCATCGACTTCGTGGTTCATGATATACTCCCAGAAGATCCTAAGGAGGCTACAAGCATTCGACGATGATCTCTCCGATTCTATTATAATCAAACCACCAAAACACTCTATCGGCGAACTTATGACGGTCTTCTCTTATGCTGTCTCGCTGGTGATGAAGCCAAACAAGTTTTGCGTGAAGCTCACGACGGTGTTTGTGGAGCACATCAACCTGGTCCTAAATTACAGGATCGCATTAGACGTATGGGTTATTACTGGCCCTCTATGGTATCCGATGCTATTGAATATGCAAGGAAATGTCGTGCTTGTCAAATCCATGCAGATTTTATTCATCAACCATCAGAATTTTTACACCCGACTGCTGCTTCCTGGCCTTTCGAAGCTTGGGGCATGGACGTCATAGGTCCTATCAATCCTCCTTCTTCTAGAGGACATCGGTTCATATTGGCAATAACCGACTACTTCTCTAAATGGGCTGAAGCTATACCTCTGGCTGAAGTCAAGACTAGCAGTGTCATCAACTTCGTTAAACACCACGTCATCTATAGATTTGGTGTACCTCGAAGAATCATCCATGACAATGGACCTCAATTCATTAGTCAGAAGTTCACTAGATTCTGTGATGATAACCGGATTGACAACGTTGCCTCGACAGCATACAATCCTGCTGCTAATGGTTTAGCTGAAGATTTTAACAAAACCATCATTAAACTCCTTAAGAAGTTTGTATCCACTAATAAACGGAATTGGAGCGAGAAACTTGGCGAATGTCTTTGGGCCTACCGAACTACGGTCCGCAATCCTACAGGCTTTACACCTTTCTCTTTGGTGTATGGCTGTGAAGCTGTCCTTCCTTTGGAGCTACAAATTCCTTCTTTAAGGATTGCTATTGCTAATGAGCTCACTACAGAGAACAATGACCTTCTTCGACTTCAAGAGTTAGAAGCAGTTGATGAGAAGCGATTAATGGCTCAACAGCACATTGAGTTATACCAAGCCCGCATCTCAAAGTCTTTCAACCGTAAAGTTAAAGTCAGAACATTTCAGCAAAGAGAACTTGTTCTAACGGTCAGACGTCCTATGACTATGACTCATATGAGCAAAGAAAAATTCGATACAAAATGGGAAGGTCCCTATGTTGTAAGCAAAGTCTTCTTAAATGGAGCTTATCAACTTTCAGAGCTTGATGGTCGAGTTGCTATGATGCCTATCAATGGCAAATTCTTAAAGAAGTATTATGTGTAAATGTAAATGCTTGTAAATCATCAGACAGATTCAAGTTCATAAATAAAATTCAAATTTTATTTCATTACATGATAGTACATAATATTAAAGGTCACTATCATCTTTTTCTACATTGGGACGAAGGCCACTGCCGTCCTTCTCAAAAATACGGTCAGCAAAAGTGTCGAGAACCTCCTTGCTGGATCCCACGAGAAACTTGCAGGCGATCATCCTCATGGCTTCTTCTTCTTTAGTCCTTCCTGGTTCGAGCAGGAAGTCCAGAATGTCCCGCGGTGGCTGGGGTGCAGACGAACCTTCGCCAACTTCTGCTTCCTTCGGCTGAACTGGATCGGTAGGGCATTCTTCAGTGCCCTTCTGAACCTTCGGGGCAATCTCAGCCTTCTTAGATGCTTCTCCAGAAGACATTTTTATGTTGAAGAGTAGAAGTGTTTGTTCCTGTCAGATTTCTGCTATATTTATAGGCATAAGTTCCTCAACTAACGAAGCGATACATTCATCCGACGGTTCGTCCGTTCATTAATACCTGACGGTTCATCCGTTTATTTATCACATTCATCCGACGGTTTGCCCGTTCATTAGTACCCGACGGTTCATCCGTTCATTTATCATCATTTGACGGTTCATCCGTTCGTTCATCATCATTTGACGGTTCACCCGTTCGTTCATTATCATTTGACGGTTCATCCGTTCGTTTATTATCATTTGATGGTTCATCCGTTCGTTCATTATCACTTGACGGTCTTTCCGTTCATTTATTTCACATCAGCAACTTGTCATTTTCGATTAAGTTGTCAAATTGAGATAATAAATATATCATGTCTATCTATTATTTATATCTGAATAAGATATGCAGTAAATAATAGAGCCACAACAAAATATCTTTTATATCAAAATATGAGGCATTACAGAAACGCATCAACATCTACAAACACAAAAATACAAAAAAAAAGTTCTGATCAAAAAGGAGGGATAATCAGACTGTCAATTTGCTGCTTCAGTGTCTGCAGCTCTTCTTCATGAGTTGATGCTACTATCCTCCTCGCCTCTTCCATCCCGCTTTTTTCATCAAAAATAGGCATGTCCACTGTCCGGCGGGTGATTTCTGTACCATGGGTTGTCTCATACTCATTCCTCTCTTGAATTAAGGCATTGAATTGTTCAATCACCAGTTGGTGATTAACAGTTTTCTCTTCAAATTCTTGCTGGAGGCGAGTGATTTCTGCTTTCAGTTCAGCAAGTCTCCGTCCTTTGCTTTCAGCCACTAAAGTAACTGATTCTATCTTAGAGTTGTATTCAGCTGATTTTGCAGAATGAGCTTCTAAAAGATTTTAAAGGTTTACCCTTTCCATATCAGCGGCATGAGCAAGTCGCTCAAATTCAGCCTGTACTAAAGAGTCTATATCCTTCTTCTTGAGCTCCTTATATTTTTTGATAGAGACTTCTAATTCGTTCAATATATGTTCAAGGAGAGTGGCCTGAGCTTCGTCTCCTTGATCCCTTATGGCTCTTATCAAGAAAGAAGTTGGCTTCCTAACCATAATGAAATTAGCTCCTTCTTTCTCTATCATTTTATGAACAAGAGATCCCAGCGATTCGAAAAAGCATCTGGTAAATGACTGGACAACTTGTTGATTGATGGCCAGAGTCCCAGGAGTTGCTGCTACTCATGTTGAGGATGAGATAGCAGGTTGCTCGACTCTTTGTGGCTGGACAACGGGCTCTTTGAACAAAGGAGCCAGAGTAGAGCTAGTCGCTCCTCCTGTTTGATCCTCTGCAATAGTAAAATTGTTATTTTACTAATTGTTTGTTGATGAACAAGAAGATCAAATAAGAGCAATCTTACCTTGGTTCAATCTAACAACAAGTGCATTCCCTACTGGAATGGACTCCCGTTGAACGGAAGTAGCTTCAGCTGCAACAGCCTGGCTGCTGCCCGCTTCAGAACCGCAAGATAAGTGATGGCTACTACTAACAACCATCGTTGGTATGGGCACCATAGCCAAGTCCGTTGGAGGTGTTGGCAGAGTCTCAAGATCTGCAAGAATTACAAATGAAGATATTAGTTATCAGTTCATTTTAAAAGAGAAGATTGCTAGATCTCGTTTTTTATACCTTGAGGGTCGGTGGCGGGATTTTCTTTCAGCACACCTTCATCGGCTGCTTCTTCAGGAGATATTTCTATCTCAACATTTTCATCAAGATTTAAAGTATCGACAACTTTTTCTGCAGACGCCTCCACTTCAATATCCTTTTTAGGATCTGAAGTATCATCGGCTGTATCAAGAGATATATGTTCTTCATTATCCCTTTCGGGATCTTGTATATATTCATCAATATTTTCGGATGAAGAGTCCTCATCGTCTTCTTTTTCTTCTGCTGCTGCATTCCCACTGTTAGTGGCAGTCTGATCTTCCTGCAGACTATAACTGCAATCCTCCAAAGCTGCGATCATTTCACGGTCTTCTTCTTCACGAAGAGTCCTGGGAGTAAGAGGAGGTTGAGTAGTCTCTGCGACAGGTGAATGAGGTCGTACAACATTTTGTTCTTCCTCTAAGATGTTTTCTCCAGGCTTTTCAACCTCAGTTCTTGGGACAAGATCTCCCCTCTGTTCAATTTCTTCAAGAGTTTTGCTCCCAGATTCAGAAATAGGTGTGGGAGATGACATTAGAATTCCTGCTGCAGCATCTACTGAAGTCAGGATTTGTCTAGAAGAAGATTCTTCCAAAACTCTTCTGGTGACTACTCTCTTCTTTCTGTGTAGAGGTCTGACAGGACTCTCTACATTTACTGGCTCTGCTTGTTTCTGCACAGAAGTTGGTGTAGTGGCAGCTTCTTGATGTGTCTCGGCCAATTGCCGAGATTGGGATCTTGTAGTGACCTTTTCGGAAGAAAGATCTAGGATCAATTTCTTCTTTGCTGCTGGAGCAGGAGGCTCCTCTCTTCTCCTTTTCTTCGCTGGAGATCTACCCACTCTCAGAGAAATACGTATTGTTGCGTTTACTTCTTGAGGGAACATCATATCCCTCGAAACTTCCAAAGAAGCATCGACCGGCTCGTGCACCTCCTCATTTACAGGGATCGATGAAGCAATTCTCCCTCTCCTTAATCTTGTTGCAGAAGCGAAACTATCTGCGAGATTAAAATTCTCGGTAAAAGTATTCGTGGATGTATAAAACACTGAATATGTGAAGAGCATCCGAGGACCCTGGGGAGTATTCTTTGCTGGCATTGAAAAGGTGGCTTTCGTATCACGGGCATTGTAATAAGCCCAAGCTCTGGCCCCGTCTATCAAATAACCTTTGCCTTGGAGGCAAGTAATTGCATTTCCTACATGGAACTGATCATACCCAAATTGCCGAGCAAATCGGCTGGGAAGATATGGTTCTAGATAGCATTCTTCTTCGAACCGATAAACCAGATGAGATGGTCGAATCGTCTTCAACCATTCAAAGGCTGTACGGGTCAGAGGCTGCATCTTCGAATCCACCATATTTGTGGGCATCTGATCATACCCAGCAGGGAAAGGAGCAGAGCAGAAGTTCCATCCTCTATTTAGATTCAACATATATCTACACTCGCTTAAAGAAGTATATTTCCATTGTCCATGAGAATATCTTCGAAGAAAACTGACATCAACTTGTCCCATGCCGGGATCCATTAAGGTTGGATAGTGAAGAAGAAACCATCCAAATAAATATGTATATGGCAATTCCAAGCGAGGGAACTCTTTCTCTCCCTTCGCCTTCAGCATCAAGTCGACGTATAAACGAAGACTGGCATTTAGTTTACAGGTCATTGCTGATAACAAGTCCATCTTATAGCCGAAGACTAACTTGACAGCAGCAAACAGAACACCACGGTGAAAACGATCCACAGTGCTGGATCCGGGAACCACAAACCTCCGAAGCCAGTATGTTAGGAACCCTGCCAGTTGTGCTTCTTCGGATATGGGTCTATAGCCCATTCTTAAATAACTCTCCAAAGTATCCCCTGTCTTCAAAGGAGGATACTCATGATCATCTTTCACTTTCTTTATCAAAGTTACCACTCTGTTCCATCAGTTTCATAACCTCTGTGTTGCTCAAAGGTTTGAAGAAGTTAGGGTAGCATTTGTCATTCTCCTTGGTCTTCTTCTCTTCTATATGGTTGAGAAACAGATATGGTAACCACTTTGAAGAGTAACAAGTGTTGGCGGTAGCACTCTTATAAAATAGAGAGCAGATTTTGTAATGGCATAGTAGTTCTTCGAACACTGCCACCATCGCTGCATTCTCTTTTCTAAGCTTGTCCAGTTCATCATTTGTCGGTACAAACTCCTCATACGGAGCATCTGCCATGGGAAGGTACAAGATATACTTCATCTCGTGGAGTGCAAACCCCATCTCTCCACCCGGGGTCATGAAGGTCCCCGTCCTATAGTTGTATCTCTCAGCCAAGGCTAAAAACATATGTGGGTTGGGAGCAAAGCCGTATATAGTGGCGTGCACTGCTTGATACAGGTTGATCTGTTGGAGTCTGTCTTGGAATGTTGTCAGAATCCAATTTACAATATAGCTCCATCGTTTGTAGTCTGGATTCACCAATCCAGTCAGTCTGATGTCTTGTTCGGGATATTTTCCTTCAGCCTTCGCAAATTCATTTGCGAATATTGGTGTTCTAACAGGCATCAGCATAGAGGAGTTCTCTGGTGGAATGCAGCCAGGTCTCAAGCCTCTCAACAAGCAACTATATCTATCAGAGGAGATATAAAACATATCCCTCTTGTTTGGCCCTTTCTTTACGAAGATTTTTCCTGCACGGGCATCCTGAAAGAGAGTGATGTTCCACTCCATCTTCCTTGGGTAGCTCGCATGAGCGTATCGCGACAAAGGGAGGCAGCGAGCAATGTCTGGTATGAAGAATGATCTATCTTTCTGGTGAACTATTCTATCCTCCATCCTCGGCCTAGGCTGAGAGACTTTCTCAAAGGCGTCACCGAACAGGAATAAGGGTTTCTTATGAATTACAGCATCAGCTGATTCTAGGGGCTGTCCATTCATCAAACACATTAAAGTTTTATTATCCTAGGAAATCAGTATAGCCTGACGGGAGGCCGGCAGATCGTACTGAGGATAGTGAACATGAGACAGATCTTCTTTATATTCAGACTCTGAGAGGGTTCCCACAAAATGTTCATAATCTGGATCTTCATTGACCTCAACTGTATCAACAAACAAATAAAAATTAGTACAAGTCAAAGTCTCTGTTTTTGAATACAAAACATTAGAGTGCGCAACTCCTCAGATTGCGCTGACATGGCTTGCGCAACATCAGTTTGCGCATCATAATAGGATGCGTAAAGCAATAGTTTGCGCTGACATCCTACGCAAATCAATCGATTGGGCTGACTTCCTGTCAGCACAATTCAACAAATTGCGCAGGAATACAGCCTTCATAAAAATGAGGACTGACAGTTAATGCAACCAAAACCCTAAAAAGGGTGGCGCAATTTGAACTCATCTCTAAAAAGAGATGAGTTTCGAAGATCAAAGGAAGTCGAATCACCCTAAAAAGGGGTTTTTGATCGGTTCAACAACCTCTTAGAGCGGGGTGCGCGGATTCGTGTCGAGATGCTCGCCGTGCAACTCTGTCAGATGACTCGGCCGGAGCTTTTCCCTTTGCGACGGCGGTAGCATTGGAGGATCGTCGTGGTGCCATGACAGTCGTCGGAGGAGGAGGACAGTAAGGGTTCGGGGGAGATTTTTCTCAAGAGCTCGAAAGATTACAAAGTAAAGAAATGAAAATGAAAAGATAGCTATTTATAGCTTTCGAAATATGAAACGGCTGCCTCGGATTGCGCCTAAAATTGGGGGCTCTTCGCTTTGCGCAGACAGCTCATCATCATGCGCAATGTGATTCAATATTCAAAAATTCAAAGTATTTCGAAATTTTGAATAAAATCAACTTTCGAAAACTTTGAAGGGGGTCTTGTAGGTCCTAAAAAATCAAGTTGCATCAATCAACAAAGTCAAAAATTCAAGATATACATTATTTTGATGAATTACGCAGACGACAGATTGCGCAGACATCATATTGCACAGGTTGGTTTGCGCACGTTCCCAACTGCGCAGGCTGACAGCACGGATAACGAGGAGACTGTTCATTTATCGTGCCGCACAGTGCTCGAGGGCGGCTGACAGTTGGCAGTGCAATCCATGATTGCGCAAACCAGTCCTGCGCCGTCTGAGTCTGCACAAACCAAACTCTGCGCAGTTCAGGTTGCGCATTCTACCAACATGACTGATAAAGTCCATGTGGCATTTATGCCATCAATTGCTCATTACGTGGCAACTGTCTATGCACGATCTGCGTATTTCAATCAAATGATGCCATGTGTCCTAGATAGTTGGCCTACGATCCATTAACTGCCTGTGCAGTCCAAGGCTGCGCAAACCAGTTGCTGTGCAAATCATCTTGTGCAGTCCAGAATAACTGAAAGTTAGTTATTTTCAGAACTCTATAAATAGAGTTTCAAGTCTTCATTTAGGGGATCAAGAGTTCAGAGATCAGAGATCATAAATCAGAGAGTCCAGGAGCTTGCCCAAGTGCTGCTGCATTCTTCCGAGGCTTTTGCCTTCAACTTCCGAGGCTTTTGCCTTCAGTTTCCAGAGTTGTTCTCAACATCAGAGGCTTCGTCTTCAAAGTTCACATCGTCCAAGGGATAAAGCAATCGCCATCTAGATTGGATTCCTATAGTTGTAATTTTCCCAGAATTCTTGTAATCTTTATTATACAGTTTGTATCAATAAAGTTTCATACTTTTGTTTTTGCAAACAACAGCATTCACTTGACCACCCCGACGCTTGGCCTTGCCATACACCTGATGGGGGTGTGAAGGTGGCACTCTCACTTGACCACCCCGGCGCTTGGTCTTGCCATGCACCTGATGGGTGTGTGAAGGTGGCACTCTCTTCTAACGATTTGCGTAATATGATCATTCACAAACGCCGATCAGGAGAGCCGATCGACAAGCATAATACGCCCCTCACAAGGCACACTTGTGCTACGGTCGCCATCAACTGCTGCCGTTGCAAGACAGTGGCTCCACCACCAAGGCAGTCTGTGTTCCAGCAGTTGTAACATGCTGCTCCCAGCGCATCACTCCTCCCCGTCAGAGTGAATCACTTCCTCGTCAATGCACAGGCGCATCTGCTAGCCTGGGTCTCTTCCATCATCAAACCCAAACCATGCATTCAACTTAGCACTCGATGTCATACCAGCAAGCGGCTCGAACATAAACTGCTATGTCCATTCAAATTCGGTGAATCTCAGTCTTATGAAGGAGTTCACCATCAAAGCTTCTTCGAACAAGGAGAACCATCATCCATAGTACAACGTCTTGCTAAAGAGGAAGATCAGTCGAATCCATCTTCGTCGAGAAGTCAAGGGAGAGACAACAAAACTCTCTCAAATTGTTGCTATTCATAGGTCAGGGCAAATCAAACCCATACGCCAAGTGGCAACCTTCCCGAAGTCAGTGCAATGAACATGTATTTATGATGAATGAATTCGCCTCTTCGAATTCAGCTAAGTCAGAGAGCCATTAATGTCCCGAAGAACTCAACAGCCGGACCAATGAAGATGCGCCATGCAACTTATGGGCCGGTCAGATACCGCACAACGTACAGACGTGCCCATCAGCACCAAGCGCCCCGTATGGATGCACCCAACAAAGCACAGATCCATGTATCTTGGTGAACACGGACCCATGTGCCTAGCGGAGCACAAATCAATGCGCCCACTCGAAGGCTCGTCTCCTATCAGGCAATTAATGCCGAACTGACAGAGTTGGCAGCACGTCCCCCGAGGCTGAACAGTTGACAGCTTTTTTAGAAGACGAAGCATCGTCGACGTCAGCATCATGATTACTTTCCTCCGGCGGTTATAAGCCACGTAGCCGCCCAACCATCCCGCATGCACCTCCGTAGCCATGTGCCTAAATCTCTGCATGCGCCTCAAAAGCCGTGTACCTCAGACTTTTCTCTGATCCCTAAAGACAGAAGTAAAGTCACTACTAAAGCCCCACATGCGCCTCAAAAGCCATGCGCCCCGACTGGTTCGTGACTCCTAAAGGTTGTGAGCCAAAGTCTCCTCATGCGCCCAATCCCAGGCGCATCCTATCTGATTACTACCCACCAAATCCGGGATTTTTGTGCCATGGACCTACGACACGCATCCTTTGACTTGATTCAGCCTATGAAGGGGTACTAATCACCCAAGATCTCAGCAACTGAAAGATCTTCTCCATTGCTACGTGTCAGCTCGGCCGCAGCCCACAAAAGTAATAGGAAGGGTTCAACTCCTCAATGAGAGCGCATCGTCCATGCGCCTCCATCAGTAATCACCACGAGGCGTCCCCGTATACAGGCGCATCCTACATATACGCATGAGCAGCCAGCCTGCAAAGCTATAAATAAAGGGATCACTTCCTTCTTACACACACGTACATTGCACAACCATCGACATACACATACAGAGAGGCAGATACAGACACTCAACGTCTTCTTCCTCTCCGCAAGCTCCAGCACCCAGAGCAACTCAGACCTTCAGAGAACCGAGAACCGTCGTCAGATCGTCAACGGAGTCAACGCATTACCACTCGCTCCATCGGCATAAGGGACCCAGATAAACAAAAGTGTACTCCTAGGACTACGTCTAAGTCCTACATTATAACATTGTTCTATTTGTAATTGAAATTTACAATCAAAAGATTTTAATGGCAAACAAGCTGGCGACTCTGCTAGGGACCTCTTTCTCCTCCACCGAGAAAGCTGTATCGTAATCTGAAAACGTGAAGGTGGGCTCCACCCACAAGACGCTGGTCGTACGCCTCAATCAACGGACGTATGAGGAGTTCATCTCTGAAGGCAGTGTGAGTCCTTCGAAGCGGCTTTCGAAGCCAAAGACGACTCGCCAAGTATGGATGCACAAGGTCGATGCCTCTGTCACGACCCGCACCCGCTAAAAGGGCACGTGACGCGACAACGCCCAGCCCTCACCGGAAAAATGGCGTGGAACGCTGTGGATTTTCTAGTCTGACAATAGTTTATATATATAACAAAACCTGTCGAGAATATGGTCAACTCCGAACGGAGGACAAGCAATGAATATATATAAGTGCTCAATCACAACTCTAAGATGATAAGTAAAGACTGAAAGATAAAGACAACAAGACGATAAAATATAACCTGTCAAGTCCAAATACAAATAATATACAAGTCCAGTCTCTAATACAGTCCAAAAGTAATACAGTCTCAAAAGTAACTGGAGACAAAGTCCAGTACAAAAGACCTACTCTAACTAAACAAGTGGTATGGTCTCGTCAGGCGGAGCTACGCCCTACGGGACCAAGTCTAGGCCCACTACGTCGTCCGGACCGTAGTAGGTACTGTAATCTCTCTCGTCGACATCTGTAATATTTTATCAACGGTCCAGTCAGGATGGAACGAGTACATATATCTCATAACAGATCTCAAGATAGAATAAAAGTTATAAGACTGTAAATAGAGCATATACAATAAATCATGGAGTGTACATGTATGTATCATGGTATGGTAAGCTGTAGAGCTAGAGCTAGAACAAAAAAATAGAACGAGATCATGGTATGTACACAAGTCAATGAAAGCCAAATGCCCAATGTGTGTGAGTAGTAGTTTCATCTTGTGATCGGCTTGGGTACCTGTCAAGAACTGGCACTACCAAAATAAGTAGTTTTAGCGACGTCCAAAAATGTCGCTAAAACAATAAAATCCGTCGCTAATATGAAGCACCGACGCAATTACCGACGTTTAAGTTTTGTCGCCGTTTCCTTAGTCGCTGATTACAAAAACGTCGCTGAACGTCGCAATTACCGACATCCAGCGACGTAACTATACGTCGGTGAGTTATCGACGTCTACCGTCGTGTCGGCGGTATATTAGCGACGTATATGTCGTCGCTACACGTCGGTGAAGTCCTGGAATAATTCTCGACGTCTACCGTCGTTTCGTCGGTAATATAGCGACGTGATTGTAGTCGCTAGACGTCGGAGACCTGTACATTTTTTTGCAGCTAGTCGTCGGTAAACGTCGGAAAAAACGTCGGAAAAATGTATTTTTTGCAGCTTCTCGTCGGTAAACGTCGGAAAATGACGTCGATAAACGTCAGTAAGCGTCGCTAAACGTCGCTAAAATTGTAAAAAAAATAAAAAAAAAAATAAAACACAGATTCTATATTACCACTCACAATTCAAGATGCTACACATATAGGTACACTTTCAAATCCCCACTCACAATTCCAAATCACAGCGCATTCAAACCCCCACTCACAATTCAAGATGCTACACATATAGCTTTAATCTAAGTTAATTAACATCCAATCCAAACACAATTAACATTTATCGACGAAGGAATTAACATCCAATCCAAACAAGTCACAAGTCAAATCGATACAAACACAATTAACATCCAAATCCAAACATCCAATCATAAGTCACAAACATATGATGATACAAACACAAACAAAAGTCCTAACTAGGACTACTAGTGATCTGGTGCAGGAGGGGCACCGCCGCGACGAAGGGATAACAACTCCTCATACTCCGCAAGTGAAATCGATACAGATGGAGCGCCAGGCTGTGACGTCGGTGGAGTCGGTGTCGAAGAAGAAGGCGGTGGAGGCGGCGAAGTCGACGATGATGAAGGCGCACCCAGAGTACCAGCATGCTCCAACGCTGTAAGTCGCTGGTTGTATGAATCCATGATAGATAACATTCTACCACTGCTCTGGACCATCGAATCCTGCACCAATCTCACCGTCTCGGCCATGGTCACCTGTCCTGTCTGCAACTCCGTCACCGTACGCTCTAACCCTCCAACGGTGCGCTCTGTCCTTTCAGTCGTCTCCACGAGCCCCATAATGCCGCGGTCGAGTGCATCCAATCGTGCTATCAGCGCAGGATCGTCCGTAGGGTGCTGAGACTGCTGCTCGATCCGTCGTAGCAGGTCGTCACGGAGAGACTCCATCATCTGGTGGACTCGGGCAGACTCCTGGGACGGCTGTGGACCATGCACACTAGCAGGAGATGTCCTAGAGGACTGGGTCGTAACTAGGGCGCCATAGGATCCCGTACCGTAGTACGTACCCCTATGGAGGCCACCAGCGGCGGTCATCCACAGCTCGTCCTCCGACAGAGCTTGAGTGGGCTGCGAGGAAGTACCGGCCACTCCTGCATCAGGTGCACTAGCAGTCGCCCGTTCCCGCAGCCTCTGATACTCGGCCTAGAAAGTATGGATAGTACTCTATGATTTCTAATTTCTAATTAATGTACTTATTTTTGCTAACTTCATGAATATTTATTTGTATCATATTTACTAAGTTATATTAAAATTGACACGAAGTATTAAATTAAGATAACGTATTGTAATACTTACATAGGTCTGCTCGGCCCTCTCGTCAATAAGGACTCCGCCCTTCCGATGGGTGGCCAGGAAGACGGTCACCATGTCGGCGTTACCGACCTTCCTTACCTGTAATTAAATATATTATCTTAGTAATAATTTATCGGATTTGCATTAAAATAATATTTCTAAAAGAGAAAGACATACCAGACGACGGAAATGTTCCGTCATCGGAATCGACCCACCGCACCACTTCGAGGCATGTTGCCTAGCCGCCTTAGCCTTCTCCGACTTCTCCTTGTACCTTGGCTCGTTGAATCGAGCCTTCATCGCATTCCACTGATCAGGGGTGATCCAACCTTTGATCGGCTTTCCGGCACGATCACGTTCCTTCTGATCATTAATAGAGTCGCGGATCAGCTTAGCAGCGACGGAAAGAAACATCCCCTCGATCAGCTCGGCCCGGTGCGGTGGATAGTAAAATATATCCTAGAACAGTACGAAACCAAATATTTATCAGTTATATATAATATGCATAAATTAAATGATTCATGTTAAAAACAAATCTATTTTAACCTTGAAGCGCGTAAACCAGTAGTTCTTCCTTTCGTCTGGAGCATCAGAGTAGTTAATCCAGGGACCACCATAATTATGCCTCAGTATATCGCCTAGGCGTCTCTGTACCCCTGGAGGACGATATCTATACAGACATATTATATTCATGAAAAAAGTTAATTTATGATAAAAACAGAAAAAAAAAATCATAAACCAAAATACCTACTTTGTACCGTCGGCCCAGATCTCCGTCCTCCTCTCCTCCGGAGGTGCGCAAGGAGGATCTGCATGATGCTGGTCGGCCGTCGGCACATCCTCCTCGGCCGTCGGCGTAGCCTCCGCCATCTGCTCATCCGTCTCCATCGTTGTATCAGCATCAGAAATGCTAGACGGGCGAGCACTCTCAACAGGCCTGGAACTACTCGTCCTAGGAGATATGCCACGTGATGTCGTCCCAGCAGGCCCAGCTACTGTCCGATATGGAGGAGTAATCGGCGACGAAGATCCAGAGCCGGTACCAGTAGGAGGTACCGAAGGAAAACTCCGTCCTCTAGCAGTACCTGTAGGAAGTACTGGAGGATCATGTCCTCGTCGTGTCCCTCGTAACGCTCCGCGACGACCTGCCATACCTGATAACAGTATATGATAGTACAAAAAATAATAGAGACTAGAAATATGAAAGTACAATAAATAATAGAGACTAGAAATATGAAAGTACAACAAATAATAGAGACTAGAAATATGACAGTACAACAAAGATAATAACCAAGGTAACATATGATGATACATTCTACAATAAACATCTAAGTCCAGATAATATATTCTAGAAGAAACATCTAAGTTCAGATAAGTATATCTCTCTCAATCATCTTCAGAATAATCGTCTTGTTCGTCTTCCTCGACCTCATCTTCCTCTTCCTCCTCATCTTCACTTTCGTCTTCACCTTCGTCGGCTTCGTCTTCCTCTTCGGATAATTCTACATCTTCTACATTATGTGTCGTGTAATGCGTAACTTCCGTGGAGTCCACATCGACAATATTGGTTACAGGAGGTAGCTCGTCCTCCTGGTAAGCTTTTTCATCAACATCAAAAGTATCTCTAGCTTTAGTCTTGCATACTGCCCACCAGTCAGACTTCGTTGCTCCCCGTCTCGGATAAGCTGTGAAGTATACGAGCTGAGCCTGAGTTGCTAGGACAAACGGTTCGTAGCCTTGATATCTACGCTTGTAGTTTATATCCATAAGACCATGCTTGTCAATTTTCTAGCCTTGATTTTCAATCGGATCGAACCATTCACACTTGAACAACACGATCTTTGCAGGTTCTCTGCCATAATTATATGACAACTCCACAATCTCTCGCAAGATGCCAAACAAATCATTTCCTGGATCGACGTCTTTGTAGTTCGAAGACTTGATACACAAACAACTGTTCTTCGTGGAATCAAGATCCAGGAAGCTGTCTCTGATCGGAGCATTTGTCGACTTGAACCGAAAGCCATTGACACAATAACTTGGCCATATTTTAATAAAAGTAATTGGTCCCTTGGCAAGAGTTCTAATTAATTCAATCTCGGGTGAAATTAGACGATCGACCTGAATATCAAAGAAGAGATAATAAGTTATTTATTGCGCAGTTGCATTAGAAGAGGCCAGTAAATATTACCGAGCTGCTTACATATTCGCTCAACCAAGAAGGAAAATGACGTCTCATTTCTTGTTCTAATGCTTCGTCTGTTAGGTAGGGTCTAACCAGCCTCAACTCATCATTATATGTGCTGGAAAACAACGAAGCATTAGAACGATTAGTACAATAATATTAGCTTATACTATTACATTGAGATGACGTAAACTCATCATTCCTTACTTACCCCTCTAGCTTCTCCACTTCATCCTCGTCGCAATTGAGTAATACATACAACTGAGCAGCCCTTAGCTCTTCGTCATTCAAATATCTCTTCTTCATTTTCCCCGAAGGCTTTCTGGACGCATTGAATACTTTCAGTATTCCATCATTAAATTCTTGATATCCGTCGTCGTTTCTCGGAGCCCTCGTTCTATTCGTAGCAACATGAGGTTTGAAATAGGAGGAGCAGAAATTTGTAATCTTCTCGAGAATATATGCTTCACAAATAGAACCCTCGACCCGAGCCTTATTTTTACCTTTCTTTTTAGGTGATTCAAATGTCGCTCGAACGGGTACATCCATCGATATTCGACGGGTCCACCAACACGTGCCTCGTAGGAAAGATGAATCGGCAAATGCTCCATAGAGTCGAAGAATCCAGGAGTAGACACCCTCTCTAGCTTGCACAGTGTTACCGCAATGTCCTTCTCTTGCTTTTCTAGACGATCAACGAGCAATTTCTTAGAACAAAGGTCCCTGAAGAATATGCTAAGCTCCGTTAATGGATCCCAAACTGCCTGCGGTAAGAATTCCCGAAATGCAATCGGAATTAACCGCTCCATGAATACGTGACAATCATGGCTCTTCATACCTGTCAGTTTGTTCTCCTTGAGGTCGACGCATCTTCTCAAGTTTGAAACATACCCATCTGAAAATTTCAGACCTTGAATCCACCTACAAAGCCTCACTTTATCCTCCTTCTCCAGTGAGAAAATTGCCTTAGGCTGCTTCAACTTCCCATTCCCGTCCTCTATCAAATGTAATGCAGGACGTCTACATATTTCTTTCAAGTCCAATCTAGCCTTAGGATTGTCTTTCGTCTTCCCCTTTACGTCCATTACAGTATTAATTATGTTGTCAAACACATTCTTCTCGATATGCATGACATCAAGGTTATGTCTAATCAGATTGGTGCTCCAGTATGGCAGATCCCAGAATATACTCCTCTTCGTCCAGTTATGAGTGCGACCAAATCCGTCACACTTGTAGCCCGTAGCAGGCTGCTCAATAGCACTTGGTAAATCTCTAACCTCCTTCCATATCGTGGCTCCACACCACCTTGTCGGTGGATCACCCTTCTCCACAACGCCAGCACGAAAAGCATTCCTGTTCCTCCGGTACGGATGATCCTTCGGCAGGAATTGTCGATGACAATCGAAGAAGCACGGTTTGCCTCCGTGTTTCAAACGGAAAGCCTTAGTGTCGTCCATGCAACACGGACATGAAAGACGACCATGCGTGCTCCATCCAGATAACATTCCATAGGCCGAAAAGTCGTTGATGGTCCACATAAGTGCTGCCCGCATCTGGAAATTTTATTTTCTAGATACATCGTACGTGTTGGAACCTACTTCCCACAGCTGATTCAACTCATCAATCAATGGCTGTAAATAAACATCGATGTTCCTTTTCGGATTGTTCGGACCTGGGATAATAACGGTGAGGAACATATATGGAGTCTTCATGCACATCCAAGGCGGTAGATTGTACGGGGTGACGATCACAGGCCAATACGAATACTGGGATCCCGAAAGTCCGAATGGGGTAAAACCGTCAGAGCAGAGACCCAATCTAACATTACGCGGATCAGAAGCAAAATTTGGATACTCTCGATCAAAGTGCTTCCATGCTTCTCCATCAGATGGGTGATCCAACACTCCTTCAGTATGTTTCTGCTTATGCCAACTCATGTTTTCTGCAGTTTCCTTCACCATAAACAACCGCTGCAAACGCGGCGTCAACGGCAAGTAGTGCATCGAAGAGGTAGGCTTCCTGTAGCGATCGACACCACAAAATTTGCAGGCGTCTTCATCCTTGTCGTCTTTGTAGTACAACATGCACCCGTTGCGACAGGCATCGATTTTTTCATATTCCATCCAGAGCGATCTAACCATCCTCTTAGACCGGTAGAAGTCTTTAGGCAACTTCGCACCCTCAGGCAATATTTCTATAAGCAACTCCATAATACGGTTGTAGCAATCTTACGACATGTTAAAATCGGACTTGATGCTCAACAATCTTGTAACCACCTCCAACGGTGAATGATCCTCACAACCAGGATATAATGGAGTCTTTGCATTCTCTAGCAACTCCATGAACTGTGCAGCATCGGGGTTCGGTGCCTCCTCAGGTGCATCATGATCATCCGGATCGAAACTAGGCCCGGCCGCGTCAAAAACCATGTTCACCAACCCATCGTCGTAAGGAGCGTTGTTGTGGACATCCACATAAGGCTCGTACTCCGATGCTAAAGACACAAGTTCTCCGTGCTCGCTCCACTGATAGTAATTCGGCGTAAAACCCTTCGAGTACAAATGATACGTGACATCCACTTCTGGATGATATTTCAAGTTGCGACATCTCACACACGGATACTTAATTTTGGTACCGTCCATGTACTGAGGGAACGCCTTGGCAAACTGCAGGAACTGGTGTACACCCTCTATGAATTCATCCCGTACACCGCACATGTCATCAGGATGACGGTTGTACATCCAAGTACGATTCCGCAGATAGTAATTCAGCTCCATAATTCTGTAAGATAGATACATCAAGGTAGTGAATGATATGCAAGTGTCAAAGCTTTTTCGATGGATTGCATTTATCTTTTCATCCATTCATTCTTGCATTGCATTTATCTTTTCAGTTTTGCATATCATTACCAACTATTTTACATGCATACTTTATATATACATCAAGGTAGTAATACTAGTTGATGTTGTGAAAAGGAGAGTGCGATGTCTAGTAGAGGATTCTTTTTTTTGAGGAGCTGTCATATCATGGAAGTCAATATAAAATAAAAGAAGTCTACATGCAATTCTATATGATTTCTAGGCCAATCAAGGTCAAAGTCAACTATTGGTCAACTCGATCAACAATCTAGTAAAACAAGGCTAAACTAGATCAATAAGACAACATCTTGGGTTACATTGGTCAACTAGATTACATTGGATGTGAAAATCTGTATCTTAATCTCTGCTTGGCCTATTGGCCTGTTGCCTAAGGCCCTCTCTCATCTATTACAGTGCTCTACCCTTTCTATACTAACACCCAAATCCTAATCTAAAAGATACTATGGTTGACTATGGCTGATACTAGTAACTTTGGAACTGATACTTGTTCATAAGTTGAACAAGGACTGAACACTTATGCCCCCTCTCCCTTCCATCAAATGATACATCTAAGAAGTGGCCTTTACCTACCTAGAAGTCGACTGAACAACTAAGAAAGGGGACTGAACAATATAGAGGGCAGTTACTCAGTTTCAATGTCCTACAGTAAATAACATTACATTATATGAATTAGCATCTTAATTATCAATTTTACTCTTGAAAACACAAAGAACAATACATGTATCAGAAAATCCCTTTTTCGAACCCAAATTTGAATAAATACAACCCAAAC
>JANAVB010043418.1:16911071-16973571 GCA_029216955.1 Iris pallida | reverse complement strand
AATCACAATCAGACTCAAATACTAGAAAAATCTAAATTATACATCAAACTCCAATGGCCTCCGGTGGCTATCGGCCCAATGCCGCTGCCTATCCTGCGCCACCTGAAGTCTTTCTCTGATAACCCTGACCTTCTCTGCAGCATCCACCACCATCTCAGGGCCAAGCAAAACCCTCTCACCGACATTATCCTAAGACAAGGGAGTACGGCACCTCCGTCCGTATAGAGCCTCGAAAGGTGACATCTCTATACTGGCTTGGTAGCTGTTGTTGTAAGCAAACTCTACCAAGTGAAGGTGGTACTCCCAAGATCCCCCGAAGTCCAAGACACAGGTACGCATCATATCCTCGAGGGTCTGAATCGTCCTCTTCGACTGCCCATCTGTCTGGAGGTGGTATGCGGTACTGAACTTGAGCGATGTGCCCAAGCTAAGCTGCAAACTCCTCCAGAAGTGGAAAGTGAATCGGCTGTCCCGATCCGAAACTATACTCACTGGAACCCTGTGCAATCGGACTATCTGCCGCACGTACATCTCGGCCAACCTCTCCGTCGACAAACCCACTTTGAAAGGCAAAAAGTAGACCAATTTGGTCAATCGATCAACAATAACCCAAATCGCATCCTACCCTCCTGGAGAGCGCGGAAGCCCAGATACAAAGTCCATAGTGATATGCTCCCACTTCCACTCAGGAATGGGTAGTGGCTGGAGCAATCCACCGGGTCTCTGCCTTCCGGCCTTCACCTGCTAGCACACCAAGCATCTCGAAACGAACTGAGCCACCTCACGTTTCATGCCATACCACCAAACATGCTGTCTCAAGTCTCTATACATCTTGTTGGCTCCTGGATGCATAGAGTACTGAGAACGGAGTGCCTCCTGAAGAACCTCCTCCCGAAGTCCTCCGCTCGGCACGCACAATCTGGTACCATACCTCAACGACCCATCCCCTGCTATAGAGAACTCATCCAACAGTCCTCTCTGGACCTGCTCCCTGATGACTCTCAGAGCCTCATCCTCAAACTGAGCTGCCCTCACTCTGTCCATCAGCTCTGACTGCACCTGGAGACCCCACATCTGCGCCTCGAACCCAGAAACTATCACCTCTATGCCCAAGCTCTCCAAATCTGCCAGAAGGTGATGATCCATCGTCAAACACATGGCTACGGGATACCTGCTCAAAGCATCCGCGACCACGTTAGCCTTTCTCGGATGGTACTGCAAGGATATATCGAAATCCTTCATCAGCTCCAACCATCTCCTCTACCTCATATTCAGCTCCTTCTGGGTAAATACGTACTTCAAGCTCTTGTGATCTGTATAGATCTCAACTCGCTCTCCGTACAGATAGTGTTTCCACAGCTTCAAAACAAAGATGACCGCTGTCAGCTCCAGATCGTGGGTAGGGTAATTTCTCTCATGAGGACGTAACTGCCTAGATGCATAGGCAATCACCTTTCCGTGCTGCTGAAGCACACAACCCAAACCCCGTCCAGAAGCATCACTGTAGATCGTATAACCACCAGATCCAGATGGCAGCGTCAAGATAGGAGCTGTAGTCAACCTCGCCTTCAGCTCCTCGAAGGCGGCCTGGCACTCATCGGACCAAACAAACTCCTCGTCCTTCCTGGTAAGGCGGGTCATCGGCTGGGCAATCCTGGAAAAGTCCTGTACGAACCTCCGGTAGTAACCTGCCAGACCCAGAAAACTTCGAACCTCAGCTACTGAGCTCGGCGTAGACCAGGACTCTACTACAAAAATCTTCTTCGGATCCACTAAAATCCCCTCGCCAGAGACAACATGGCCTAGGAACTCCACGCGATCCAAGAAGAACTCGTACTTGGACAGCTTCCCATACAGCTACTCCCTCCTGAGAGTGTCCAACACAATCCTCAGGTGCTCCTCGTGCTCCTCTGGTGTCTTCGAATAGATGAGAATGTCATCAATGAAGACCACCACGAACTTGTCAAGGTACTGGTGAAATACTTTGTTCATCAAGTTCATGAATACCGTCGGGGCATTGGTCAACCCAAACGGCATGACGGTATACTTATACTGGCCATAGCGGGTCCGAAAGGCAGTCTTCGGAATGTTATCCCGCTTCACCTTTAGCTGATGGTACCCGGTACGTAAGTCGATCTTCGAGAACACCCTCGCGCCGCTCAACTGGTCGAACAAGTCATCAATCCTCGGCAAAGGATACTTGTTCTTGATGGTAATGTTGTTGAGCGCCCTGTAATCAATGCACAGATGTACCGTACCATCCTTCTTGGGGACGAAAAGAACTGGCGTGCCCCAAGATGAAGAACTAGATCGAATAAAGCCCTTGTCCTCCAGCTCGTTGACCTGTCTCTTCAGCTCCGCTAACTCACTGTTGTTGATTCTATAGACGTGCTGGGAGATAGGCTCAGCACCCGGCACTAGATCTATAGAAAACTCAACATCACGATCTGGCGGCATCCCGGGCAGCTCCTCGGGAAAGACATCCAAGAACTCAGCAATGAGTGGATATGGCAACACCGGCCCCGCAAACAACGCTCCGTAGAATCCATCTTCCTGCTCCGCTGTACCCTTGGTGAACTCATACTCTGGCTCTTCCGGCAGCCTAAACAGAATCATGCCCCCTCTGCAGTCAATGCTAGCGTGGTGCATGCTTAACCAGTCCATACCGAGTACCACATCGTAACTCGGAAGTAGAATTACGAGCAAACACGCACTCAGCTCCCGGCCTCTCAAAGAAACTCTCCGCCCCTTGCAAACATTATTAACTAGGATGATGCCATTCCCAGTCATAATCTTGCAAGTCCTACCCAGATACTCAGCAATAATATTGTGCCTAAGAGCAAAAGAAACAGACACAAAACTGTGCTTAGCACCAAAATCAAATAAGGCCAAAGCTGGAAAAGAATCGAGCAGAATAGAACCTGCGACAACATCCGCGATAGGCTCCATCTCCTCGGCTCTTCCCTGACCACCCCTCTGCTGGCGGTGCTAAACAAACTGCTGCTGCTGGGTCGGAAGTGGACCCCACTGCTGAACTACCGGCACACTAGCTGGTGCCCTCTGAACGGGTGCCCTCTGAGCTGCTCCAGTAATACGGGGGTTCTTGGGATACTCTCGCATCTGATGCCCAGCGGCACCGCAAAAGATACACAGCCCCAGTCTCCTCCTACAGAACTCGAAGAGGTGACCGGGCTTCTTGCAGAAGTGGCACGGCGGATCATCCTACCCCGGACGCTGCTGACCACTCTGGACAGACGCTCTGGCCTGCCCCTACTGCTGGTGATGCTGGAACGACTGATGCTGAAGCTGAGGGCGCTTAGCAGCCTCTGCACTGCTACTGGCCCCCGAAAATAAAACTCGATCCCTCTTCGGCTTCAAGCCCTACTCCCTCTCCACCTTCCGAGCCTCCGCATAAACCTCTGCATATGTCGCATAGAAGGAAGGGATCGGGATCTTGATATCCCATGTCAATCCCTTCCGGAAGCGCTCTGCTCGAATCACCGGGTCACTCACCATGTACTCGACGTATCGGCTCAGCCGGCCGAACTCCGACGCATACTCCTCTACGGTCATACCGCCCTGCTGCAGGTTCTGGAACTGCCGCACCAGGCCAATCTTATTCGTGGGGGAAAAGAACTTCTCTCTGAACAGGGCCTGAAACTCAGCCCAAGTATGGCCCTCTCCTGCAAGAGCCGGCTCGTTTCGGAACCATGTCCGGGCAATATCTAGCAACTGCAACCCAACCGCCTCGACCTTCAGGTCGTCTGCCAGACGGCAGGCCCTCATCTGGCGCTCGATATCCTCGAGCCAGTCATCAGCATAAATAATGCCCTCAGTCCCCTTGAAATCCCTCGGACCAAGCTTCTTGAAAGCCTGGATATTTCCGATCTTCGGCTGCTGCTGCTGAACCTCCCTCTGTGGAGCCCCACGCTCCACTGCCGCCATAGCCAACCTGTGTGCATCCTCCATGCCATGGTGCATGGCCTCTGTCTGCCTCAACTGAGCCTCGTGCTGGGCCCGCTGGGACTCCAGCACCTGGTGAAAGAACGCTAGCATCTTCCCCATCTCTGTGGGCAGAGAAGACAATGGAGGAATAGCTCCTATCATCACCGAAGGAGTCCCCTGCTGAGGAGAAAGAACGCCCCCGGCAGCTCCTGCTGTAGCCCCCGGCACTACGGGAAGAGCACCCGCAATGGCCCCAGGGACGGTCATCGAGAGCGCTGGAGGAGTACCCCCGAGAGCCCTAACAGAAGTCCCATCAGCCGGGGAAGTGACCGGAGCCTGTTTGCCAGAGGTGGCAGACCTCTCCGTCTCCCCGTGCTCCTCGCCAGGAGAATGAGTCATAACCATCCTGGAGACAGATTGAAAAAAAAATATCAATATGGCACATGAAGGATTATATCAAAGGAGGACAGCTAGAAAACAGTAAATCAATATCAAAGACGGTAAGCAAGATAAGCAAGGAAAGATCCTACTGTGATTGAGCACTCTTAGCCTACTACCTCCTATGTGTAACACAGGCTCGTAGTCAACACTCTAAGATGAGTGCCGCTACGACATCACACTAATTACGACTTCAGGACCTACATGGGCCACCACTAAAATGTGTCACGACCCGCACCCGCTAAAAGGGCACGTGACGCGACAACGCCCAGCCCTCACCGGAAAAAACGACGTGGAACGCTGTAGATTTTCTAGTCTGACAACAGTTTATATATATAACAAAACCTGTCGAGAATATGGTAAACTTCGAACGGAGGACAAGCAATAAATATATATAAGTGCTCAATCACAACTCTAAGATGATAAGTAAAGACTAAAAGATAAAGACAACAAGACGATAAAATATAACCTGTCAAATCCAAATACAAATAATATACAAGTCCAGTCTCTAATACAGTCCAAAAGTAATACAGTCTCAAAAGTAACTGGAGATAAAGTCCAGTACAAAAGACCTACTCTAACTAAACAAGTGGTATGGTCTCGTCAGGCGGAGCTACGCCCTGCGGGGCCAAGTCTAGGCCCACTACATCGTCCGGACCGTAGTAGGTAGTACAATCTCCCTCGTCGACATATGTAATATTTTATCAACAGTCCAGTCAGGATGGAACGAGTACATATATCTCATAACAGATCTCAAGATAGAATAAAAGCTATAAGACTGTAAATAGAGCATATACAATAAATCATGGAGTGTACATGTATGTATCATGGCATGGTAAGCTGTAGAGCTAGAGATAGAACAAGAAAATAGAACGAGATCATGGTATGTACACAAGTCAAGGAAAGCCATATGCCCAATGTGTGTGAGTAGTAGTTTCAGCTTGTGATCGGCTTGGGTACCTGTCAAGAACTGGCCTGGCAAGTCATATGTGCGGTATATGAATCACACTATTCGGAAACGCGGGATGGATCTGATCACAGGCATACGCTACTACTCCCCCTACCCCAATAGGTAGAATGGATCCAAACAGGACACGTTACTACACGGAATTTTAATGAGAAGGTAGCTAACCTTCTCTAGAATCAGTGACCATATATTGAACAAGAGCTACAAGGGAGCTTGCACAATACATCCCAACCTAAGAAGGAGAAACATCTCTCGTCGGGATCCAAGAATACCAATCCGTGAGAACCATGTGTCAGGAATAAGCATATCAATACTAAGTACATGGATCATAACAGTTATCATATATTGGGAATAAGTATCAGAGAATGTACTCGCCTGTAAGATGATAAAATATATCGACCGGATCAACTGCAGTGTCTCGAGGACCTATAGAGAGCAAGACGTATCAATGCTATGTTTAGGAAGTAAAGTTAAATCAAATTAAATCCTATTTAGTCATTCTAGGTCAAGACATGTCTAGTCGGGTCAATCTTGGTCATGGGAGAACATTGGAAGTCAATCTGAATCAAACTAGGTCAAAAACTGGCTTACCGATGACTTTTGGTCAACGGGTCAACTCTGGTCAACTCTAGGTCAACTCTAGGTCAACCCTAGGTCACTGGTGACTAATAGTTGACTTTTAGTCAACTGTCCAAGTTAAATAGAATTTGGAACTAAATTGGGTAAAGTGTTGACCCATAGTTGACTTTTGGTCTAAAAAGTCAACTGGGGTCAACCGGGGTCAAGACTAGGTTTAGACGGCTAATTCTACTCATTACCAACCTCTACAACCCATATCCAAGTCCATCTTGGACTTGGAAACTCAAATTTTGGCCATGGACCAATTCCCTATTTTACCCTTAAAAAGGGTAAAATTCTACCTTCGGCGATTATCTAGTTAGCCTACCTACGCTTGATATTTGGACCCGATCTCCCTAGTTAGCCTACCTTCGGCGATTATCTAGTTCCCTCATTTCGGGTGCTTCTGCGCCGGAAATGAGTCGACCTTCCAAGTCCTTGTCTCACTTGGGCGCATCTGTTGCGTTCGCAACCAAGTTGAGCAAGGCAAACCCCATGGTCTTGAACTTCTGCGCCTCCACTGGTTGTACGTCTGAGGTTCGTTCAAGTCACTGTAAATCTTGTTCCTCCACTACTGATCTGAGCGCCTGTTTGGTGTTGGATCAGGGGGTGCAACATTCACTTGACCACCCGGCGCTTGGCCTTGCCATGCACCTAATGGTGGTACGAAGGTGGCACCCTCCTCCAACGATCTACGTAACGTGATCACTTACAAACGCCGATCAGGAGAGTCGGTTGACAAGCACAATGCGCCCCTCACAGGGAACATTTGTGCTGTAGTCACCATCAACTGCTGTTGCAAGGCAGCAGTTCCACCAAGACAGTCGGTATTCCAGCGACTGCAATCATCAACACCCCTCCGACGTTGCCTCGGGAAGAAGCTGTCAATAAAAGAGGAACTAGAACTAATGGTTGCTTCATGCAATGTAATCTCCAACTCCTCGTCAGTCCGAAAGGCGACTGGCAATTCCTCATCCTCGTCCAAGAGCCAGCCGAGGAAAACCAAGACAACTGTCCCGTCCTCCGGAGTGTTTAAAGGCACTCGGGAGAGAAAGAAGATCTTGGAGGAAGCTGAGGGTAGTCAAGCCCTTGTTGATCCTCCTTCTGAAGATGAAGATGTCCTCCAGAGCACAACTGGGGTGGAAGTCAACCTCCCGGATGTAGCTGGAGGTAGTCTAGCCCCTGTGGATCTGCATCTCGAAGACGAAGAAGTCCTCCAAGACAGAACTGGAGGTAATCAGGCCCTTGCGGATACTTTTCATGAAGACGAGGGTGTCCTCCAAAATATAGCTGGGAGTAGCCAGGACGAAGCTCCAGAAGAGGCAACTCCCCTACAAGAGAGCGAGGCCGAGAGTGAAGCCTCAACTGATCCATCCGACTCCAGCCGTGTCATGACAGTATACATGACTGGGGGTGATACCGAGCCTGATGCGCCGCCAGCAGACCTCATCCAGCGCATGGATACCCTGGAGAGAGGACTCAAAACCCTCTCTGCCTCCTTGTAAACACTGACTCAAGCAGTGTTTGAGATACGGTCAGCTTTGGCCAGGGCACCTTCTACCGGTCCTGACCCAGGAGCCAATGAAGAATCAAGTATACCCCTTCAACGGGTATCCTTGGATACGGATCGTCGCGAAGTACCTCGGACGTCGGAGCCATCAAATGCTTAACTCCAGGCTGTACCACCTCCTCCGACTCCCAGCTCCACGGAAGATATGGTGGAGATGATCAGGGACTTGCGTGAGCGCTTTGAGTCCAAGACTAGACAAGAGGAACGCTAAAAGATGGGCATCCCCCAACCTTATCCCCTCGAATGGAACAAAGTAGTTTATCCTTCTAAGTATAAACCACAAACATTGACGCCGTACGATGGGAAGGACTCTCCGCGTCGCTATCTGACGTACTTCCAGTCCCAAATGGGACATCTCCTGAAAGAGGATGCACTACTCACCAGCATATTTGTCGGGGCACTGAAAGGAGTGGCATACGACTGGTACTGCAGCCTCCCCGATAACTCTATATCTTCCTTCGACGAATTGACGCGTCTCTTCTTCGACCGTTTCTACGATGGTGGGAAGGACATGACAATGGCGTCCCTCATAGAGATACGCCAGAAAGAGAAGGAAACAGTTGAGTATTCATCGAACGCTTCCGACAGGCCTGCTTCAGACTGCCCCCGGGTATGCCAAAACATGCACTTCTCTTCTCATGCAGCATGAATATGCTGCCTGCAGTCAAACTCTGGCTCAACTCTACTCCTCCTCCCGACTGGTGTTCCTTGATCATCGAAGCCGAAGCAGCAGAAAAGAAGGCGTCCAATGCTCGCCTTCTGGGAGTTAGTTTCCCTACCTTTGAGGACAAGGGGAAACGGCCTACAGCCAACAACCCTGGATGAGAGACGAAGGAGAAACAGGCATTGACTGTCAATGCCTCAAAAGGTGCATCAGCGCCTACTCATAAGCCTCCACTTGCACCAAGGCCGAAGGAGGTTTATTCTTTCAACGATGAAGACACCCAGCAACTCTTCGAGATACTGAAGCAGGGTGACAAGATCAAGTTGTCGGACCCGAAGCGTCCCAACGAGGTTGGAAAAGTGGACAATCCGAGGTACTGTCACTACCATCGGTTTGTCGGACATCCAACTAAGGACTGCTACGTCCTCAAAAACTACATCCAGTGCATGATCAATACGGATGTTATCTCCGTCGACTAAGAGAAGAAAACGGTCTCGGCCAACCTGGTGTCACTTCAATTTGGCACCTTGCCGCCAACCACAACACAAGATGGCGTCGTCCCCATCCCTAAGGCGACAATGGAGGTGGTTAACTTACCACCTACTCGTGACAACATGAGTGGACTCATCCCGCTTACCACATCACGGGGAGAGGTCTTGTGGGTTCACCCTGATCTCGTCTCCGAGGTTACTCAACCAGAGGTACGCTCTGCCTCCAAAACTAGGGGCAGAAAGATCAAGTCTTGCCGTATGGTCTCTTCCTCGGCGGAAGAGGCACTTCCTGTACAGACGCGTTCATATCAGAACGCGCAACCTGACGAAGTTGCCGTCGAGGTGGTGCCTCCTTGCACCGTCCCTACTGTCCAGGAAGAGGGCCCATCTAAGCCTCTAGCAGCCAATAAGCAGAAGCATGTAGAGGCCCGTTTCGATAAGCCTCTGTGAAAGGATAATGCTTCGGGGCTAGCCAAGCCCCACAAATTTGACATACTGGCGCAACTTGCCAGTACTCATGCCCGCCTATCTCTGTTTGAGCTTCTTCGTCTTTCCAAGGACACTCGTGAAGCTCTCTGTGAAGCCCTGAAGGATGCTGAGTCCTTCATCAGTCTGGTCAAGCAGCCTGAGGATACCCCGACTACATGTGCACACTGTCATTGTGTGGATGAAGTTATCCCCAACATAACCTTCACCCAACAAGATATGTTGCTCAAGCACAACCGACACAACAGGCCGCTGTATTATACAGGGTATATCGGTTCTGTCAAGGTGAAGCGGATTCAGATCGATCTGGGGTCTTCTCTCAGCATCATTCCGAAGACGCTGCTCTCAATACTGGGGATCCCAATGTACCGACTGGCGCCTTCCAACACAACAATCAGTAGCTTCAATGCCAGCAAAAGTGAGCTGCTGGTCAAAATACGGCTAAAGTGTCATATTGGTAACCTCAGAACCGAGGTGACTTGCTATGTCGTGGACGCCGATGTCAACTACAACCTCCTACTGGGTCGGCAGTAGCTGCATGAGTACATGGTGGTACCATCCACACTCCACTAATGTATGAAATAAGTGTCCACCAATGACATCATTCGGACGGAGTTCGCGGACATTGACCCTTTCAAGGGGGTTGAAGCCTACTTCACTGATTCCACCTTGTACAATTCACCTGACGAGGAGGAAGCCAATGATGCTGACGATGAAGCAGAAACGACAGCAGAGACCGACATGAAGCCAAAGATAATTCCCGACGCTCCTTTAAGAATCCGACTCAAAGGGAAGCCACCTCAGACGTTGTCTCCCATGAACATCAAGCTTCTGGGAAAAGCACCAACTGCTCCAGGTAGAACACCTACTGAAGCTTCCTTGAAGATATGGCTCAAGGGAAAGCCACTTCAAACATCGGCTCCCCTTGTGGCAAAACTACAAGGAAAGGCACCAATTACCGAAGGCGCAGTTGAGGCACCTCTGAAGGTGCATCTTAAGGGCAAATCGTCGCAATCATCTGTCTCGTCCAAGCTGCCGGAGAAGGCCCAAATAGCCCTCTCGGACCCCAAGGTCAAAACTGTGGTGGACTCTCCCGATCCAACCCTGGTACTCACAGATGAAGAGCTAGGGGAATATATCTCAGCTGATGTAGATGCACCCTCTCTGGATAATGTAATCCCGCGGGATAAAATCTCGTGTTTCATCAATAATAGAGTATCTTTTAATTATTCTAGTCTTCCACATTGGAATGCCATGTATACATTAGATAATGCTCTACGGTCGTTGCAAACACAAATAACGACCGTCCATCATGTAAATCGAGTAGTCCCGTCCCAAGGGGTCTGTTTTGTAGTTCTACCGCAGAATCGAGACGAAGAATCCATCATCTTCGGCAAAGTCGAGCGTCATCAAGACCTTCCGCCACTCGAGCAAGAACCAGATACCGCAGAATACAAGTCTATTGTACGCGGACAAGGCAAAGTACCTCATCCAAAATATGGGTTACGACATAAAAAGTAACAAAGGCCTGAACTACGGCAAGGGTCGACATCTTCCTTTCCGGCTTCCAACACCTAAAGGAAAGCCGCAGGACTACTATCATCGAACTCGACGGGGGGTGGGCTATGTCACGCCGCCGTCAACTTTAGAGAGTTCGGAGGCAGAAGAAGTAGAACATTCTCACTCGTCCGAAGCATCAACTTGGGATTCTGATACCAGTATCGGCTCAGTCTTCAAGAGAGTGTTATCAGCCAACATGACATCTGCACAATCTCAAGAAGATGAAGGCGAAGACCAAATGCCAGAATTCTTCGAAAAAGAACCCTGTGCTCAACACCTAGGAGAACAGTGCGAGTCTCGTTTTGAATTACGCGAACCCCCTACCGAAGACGAAGTCGAACAGATCGACCTTGGGGATAGATCTTCTTCCAAACCCATCTTCATCAGCAAAAGCCTAAAAGGAGAAGATCGGAAATTTTTAATCCAGCTGGCTAAAGAATATATCGATGTCTTCGTCTGGAGCTACGAAGATATGCCGGAACTTGATCCCCAGATCGTGATGTATAGGTTTAACATCTTACCTGATGCCAAGCCTATAAAGAAACAACAGCGACGTTTTCGTCCTGACATCATGAATACTATCGATCAGGAAGTAGACAAACTCCTGACCAGCGGATTTATTCGTGAAGAACAACACCCAGATTGGGTGGCCAACGTTGTCCCTGTCACCAAGAAGAATGGAAAGATATGAGTCTGTATCGACTTCAGGGATCTCAATACTACTTGCCCGAAGGACGAGTTTTCGCTTCCAATCACCGACGTGATGATCGACAACACATGTGGCTTCGAACACATGTCCTTTATGGACGGGTATTCGGGCTACAACCAGATCAAGATGTTCCCCGATGACGTAAAACACACGTCATTCAGGACTCCAAAGGGGGTTTTCTGCTACACAGTGATGTCCTTCGGCTTGATGAACGCTGGTATGACATACCAACGAGCTATGAGTACCATCTTCCATCAACATCTGCGTAAGACAGTCGAATGCTATGTTGATGACATCGCGGTCAAGAGTCGTCTCAAAGGAGATCACCTACAAGACCTCAAGACAGTCTTCGATCTCATGCGAGCGCATCAACTCAAGATGAACTCCGCTAAATCCTTCATAGGGGTTTCTAGCGAAAAGTTCTTGGGCTTCATTATCATGGCGAAAGGCATTCATGTCGATCCCGAGAAGACCAAAGCCATCCTTGACATGGACCCTCCGAAGAACCTCCATGAACTTCGAGGCCTGCAAGGGCGTCTGGCATACATCCGGAGGTTTATAGCAAACCTTTCCGAAAAATATCAACCCTTCACCCAGCTCATGAAGAAGGGAGTCTCTTACGTCTGGACAGAAGAATGCCAAAAAGCTTTCGACGACATCAAGGCTTACTTGACGAGCCTGCCAGTCCTGGTAGCACCCGTCGCCGGCAAACCATTTCTCCTCTACGTCCGTGCCATGGATCATTACCTCGGCGCTCTGCTGGCTAAGAACAGCGATGCAGGCTATGAGCAAGCTATCTACTACCTCAGTAGAACACTAATCGGGGCCGAACACCTGTGCAACCCCGTTGAAAAAGAGTATTTGGCTTTGGTATTTGCCATCCAGAAGACTCGCCACTATGTCTCGGGCCAGACAATTCATGTCATCTCCCGAGTCAATCCACTCAGAGTTCTCATGACGAAGCCAGGGTCATTAAACTTCCGGCTAGCTACATGGGTGATCCTGCTAACGCCATACAACATGGTGTTCATTCCACAAAAAGTCGTCAAGGGTCAGGCTCTCGCCAAATTTTAGCTGCACACCCCATCCCAGAGTCCTCAAGACTCTATGAAGACATTCCGGATGAGGTCCAAGAATCTAACGTTACCGAAGAAAGCTCCGTCTGGCAGATATTTTTTTGTGGCACTTCAAGAAAATAGGCCCCAAAGGCAAAATTATCGCAAGAGTGGGGGTAGTCTTAGTCTCCCCCGATCAGCTGGTCATCCAGCGTGCCTACTCCCTTTCGAAGCCGTGCTCCAACAATGTTGTCGAGTATAACGCGCTTATCATGGGACTCCAGCTGGCGCAACAGCTGGGGGTGAATCATCAGGAAGCCTACGGCGACTCAAAACTCGTCATTAACCAGATCAGAGGATAGTACGAAGTTCGCCATGAAGATCTGGTTCCTTACCATGAAGTTGTATTGAACATCATTTCAACCTTCACCAAGTTCTTCATTGAACATGTACCTCATTTACAAAATTTGGAGGCTGACGCTCTGGCTGGCCTCGCAGCCTCATTGACAGCATCCCTCGGGACCCAATACTACGTCACGATAGTGGGTCGAGACTTGGTCTGTCCTAAAAGCAACCTATGCTCACGAATGGCCCATGCCATGTCAACAAGTGCTGGTATTAATGTCCAAGACTGGAGATTCTCGTTCATCGACTTCGCTGTCTACGAAATTCTCCCAGAGGACCCGAAAAAAGTCGTCTCAGTCAGGAGGCGCTCCCTTCAATTCTATTACAATACAGCTACTAAAATACAGTACCGACGCTGCTATGATGGACTTCTCCTTCGATGCATATCCAACAAAAAAGCAGCCGAAGCCCTTCGAGAAGCTCATGACGGAACTTGCGGGGCTCATCAACCTGGGCCTAAGTTGCAGAATCGACTGCGACGTATGGGCTACTATTGGCCAACCATGGCAGCCGACGCTGTCGACTATGCTAAGAAGTGTCATGCTTGCCAACTCCATGCCGACTTCATCCATACACGGTCGGAACCACTACATCCTACAGTCGCCTCTTGGCCCTTCGAAGCTTGGGACATGGACATTGTAGGATCTATCACCCCTCCTTCATCGAGGGGACACCGCTTCATCTTGGCTATCACTGACTACTTTTCCAAATGGGCGGAAGCAGTCCCACTGGCGGAAGTGAAAAGCTCTAGGGTGATCAGCTTCATCAAGCACCATGTCATCTATCATTTCGGGGTACCTCAAAGGATTATCCACGATAACGGTCCACAATTCATCAGCCATGTTTTCAGCAGATTCTGTGACAAGAACCGTATTCAGAATGTGACGTCAACCGCCTACAATCCGACAGCAAACGGATTGGCCGAGGCGTTTAACAAAACTATCGTCAGGCTACTCAAAAAGGTCGTATCATCCAACAAACACGACTGGGACGAAAAGCTCGGCGAATGCCTTTGGGCCTACCGTACAACGGTACGGACCCCGACATGCAACACTCCATTCTTCTTGGTTTACGGGAGCGAAGCGGTACTGCCTCTCGAGATTCAGATACCCTCACTCCATGTAGCCATCACAAATCAACTCACAGAAGAAGACAATCAATGTCGCCATCTGCGAGAATTGGAGGCACTTGACGAAAAATGTCTCCTAGCTCAACAACGCATCGAACTCTATCAAGCCCGTATATCACAGGCTTTCAACAAGAAGGTCAAGCATAGGATTTTCCAAGTAGGCGACCTGGTTCTGGCATTCAGGAGGCCGATGGTGTTCACTCACAAGACTCTAGGAAAGTTGAGCCCAAGTGGGAGGGACCTTTCATCATAGAGACGGTATACTCGAATGGTGCTTACCGCCTCGCCAAACACAATGGGGACTTGTTCATGATGCCCATCAATGGCAAGTTCTTAAAGAAGTACTACTCTTGACATCCTTCAGAAATGTACTTCTATCTTCACCCAACAAGGGAGTCTGTGGACCCAATCATCAGGGCTCACATACAATTCCCTTCCACAAAATCTTACGCTTTCGGAATCCAGCTGTTTTATGGCATTCTCCAGTAGAAGGACAACTGTAATGCATGTGGTTCGTATTACGTATTTTGGAATAGGTGTACGTATTTTATTCTTGTATTGCATGATTTCCTGGCTTGGCATTTCCTTCTGGGCTTGGTTTATTCCTCGTTCGGGTTGGTTGGTTCGACTTGGCTTGGTTTTGATTGGGTTCATGATGAACCCAAGGTGAACCCCTACCTACCACCACCATTTGTATTTATTAGCCCTCTTCATTCTCTCTCTTTATTATTCATCTTCTTCTTCCTCATTTACTCCCTTCACCTACCAAAGAGAGAAGAGAGAGGTCTAGGCAAGTGCAACTTGCTTCCATAAGAGAGCTCATTTTTATTGTTCCATTAGCTTCTCCTCATGTTTCTAAGACACATTAGAACTTGTCATTTTCCATTTTGAGGCTTTAATTTTTTGTAGATCTAAAAATTAGTTACTTTCGGATTTTGGTGGTTTGATCCATTAAACTTCTTTGTTTTCAAGTTTTGATGGTTCCATGTTGTAGAGAATTTTATTCTACCCAATTTTGACCTTTGAAAAGTTGGATTTGGACTTATTTTGACCAAGTTATGGACTTTTAAAGCATTGGGTTCAAACCATGGAGTTTCTGCTGATTTGGAGAAGACAGTGAGCAGTGCGCGAGCTTTTTAGCTTGCGCTACTAAGCTGCACGCGCTCTTTAGCGCAGCACAGTCCTCATACGCTGCCTTTTGGAGGCGTATGTCTTGCATACGCTGCCTTGACAAAGGAGTCGTATGGATCTCATACGTTACCTTGATGAGGAGTCGTATGGACCTCATACGCTACCTTGATGAGGAGTCGTATGGAGTACATACGCTACCTTTTGTGAGCGTATGACCTGAGCGTATGGCCTGAGCGTATGACCTGAGCGTATGGCATGAGCGTATGGCCTGAGCATATGGCCTGAGCGTATGACCTGAGCGTAGCCTGACTTGAGCGCAGCCTAATTACCCTGGATCTTCTATAGCCCTGTATATTGATATTTTATTAGATATTTAACGTCCATTTTATATCCTTACGCCTTTTGTCCTGAACTTGATAATCACGAAATTACTTGATACGTTTTGAATTGATAACTGAGCATGACGTGATAGTGACCCGTAGTGGTGCACTCCTGACATAATAACCTGATAGTGGTCCGTCGTGGCACACTCCTGACAAGTACACTTGACATGATAACCTGACATGACATGACCTGTATAATTAATCTGGACACCGTGGGCGATTGTGTTTGTATAAATAAACCAGTCCTGTCTTGCATCATGTCTAGGACAGGGACTCCTGAGTACCACGGTTAGGAGTACCTACTAAAATGGACTAAGGCTAATAACTAGATTAATACATTAGTCATGACGAGATTTCCCAGCTACAGGCAATCCCGTTATCTGGGCACGCCTTGGGATCTGTAGCCTGCCGTCGAGTAGGGCACATTTCCAGCACACTGTCATGTGTTGTACCCTTCAAGCTACCTAAGGGTACATTCGTTTCCTGGACGATGTACCCACCTGAATTCAACTCTAATCTTTTAACCCGGGTAACCTGGATGGTCTGCAGGGCTTGTGGCTGTAGAATAATCTCACTGCATCTTGTTAGTAATTAGGCTTGTGACAACCCTAGTTAGTTAAATATCAAGCCGTAATTCTTGCTTGGCCATGAAGTGATTGGACGGAGTCTAACCAGTCTAGTCTTGCCCTGATCATGTTCCAGATTATTGAATAACCGGAATGCTTGTATTTATTTTACCCATAAATGGTGAGAAGTCCAAGTTCTGTTCAGACGAAGGGTTACAACCCCGGTCCTTGTTTGGTTTACGGGTTGTAACCTGGTTATCTGAATAGTTCCATGGTTATCTCGTCGTATATCATCCTGGTGTATTTTCTTTATTTCCAGTTCTTACTTTTATTTATATCTTGTGCTGATTGCTGGTTTTAGTTCTTAAGTGAAGCCCCTTTGTGGCACTTGCTCTTTCTGGGGTCTGACCCAGCTGGTTTTGTGTGGCCAGATTTTGGAGCAGCTCCAGAGGATCTACCGACCTTCCAGCCAGATGGTGGCCACTAGACGGAACCCTGGCAACGAGTGGGTTATTTTTGGCTCTCCCACTCTATTGTAAAAATATTCTTTTGAGGCGTTTAGCCGACGAGCACCTGTTTAGCTCGGTTGCACTTACTTACTGTCTGCCTACGGGCTGTAACATGATTAACAGATCCTAGGGTTGATCATGTATGACTAAACTCTTGCTAGTCCTGACATTTTGTAACGACTAGCTTCATGATCAACTGAATATGTAATATTTGGGATGCCTTATTATTGTATATTTAGATGATACATCTTGTAATATTTACTTACTTGCTTGTGATTGAGATACTAGGCCTGTTCATGACCTTAAGAGACTGTTGGCTTGTAGATAAACCCTCAGTATCTAGACAGCCGTGACCGTATATCGAGATGGATTCCATTTCATATACGTAGCTGGCTATGTCTGCCCCCGCTCTCCAGTATTCTGGTTCTGGGGTATGACATGGTTTAAGTGGTGGCCCATGCAGGTCTTGTAAATCAAGATATGTGAGGGTTTTACCGAAGATGTCTCAATCAGTATTCGTCCTTGATCTCTGCTCGTATCTTCTGAATCCCCGGATTCTTGTCCTGATCATATGCTTGTATCGTTGATCTGTCCTGGTCCTTCCTTATTGTTTCCTATGTCGTCTTCTTCAGCGGCATTGTTCGTGGTCCTACCGACCAGCAAGGAGAAGCACCTCACGCGGACCAGCAGCAACCTAGAGATCAAGTCCAGCATTTCGGAGTAGCCCCAGAGTCGTGCCTTCTGGCGGAGAGCCACCAGTCCAGCCAGTTCAACCTGTAGAACATGATGACGGCACTTTGGTAGGACTCGTCAGGACCTTGATAGCTTCCCAAGACCGGCGTGGAGATGCCTTGCACCAGGCAGTGACGGATGCTTTGACCCGGGTGGTCATCAGGGTAATAGCGCGGCCAACAGCTTCAAGCGCTTGAACCCTCCATTCTTCGACGGTAGTGAAGATGCTATCGCAGCAGATGCATGGCTTCAGGACAAGAGGTGATTCTAGAAGCCCAGGACCCCAGAGAACGAGAAGGTGGCCGTTGTGCGCCTGCAGTTGTTAGATCTTGCCCGCAGCTGGTGGGCAGCGCAGGCCATTAGATTAGCAGCACCCATGCTTGGGCAGTATTCAGAGAGATTCTAGACCAAGTATTTCGATGTCGTGGCTCGGTATCTGCAGACAAGGTTTACCAATCTGAAGCAAGAAGGCAGGACGGACGATATGCGGCCGAGTTTTCCAGACTCAGTCGGTTTGCTCCAACTTTGGTGGCAACCGAGTATGATAGAGCCCACGGTTCCAGCAGGGACTTCACCTGGAGATCTTGTTGGCGGTTGAGCAGTTTGAGCATCAGACTTGATGCAGTCTTGAGAGCTGCCCGGAGGTATGAGTATACCTCCCAGAGGATTGTGGATAGGGTCGAAAGTCGGAAGAGATCTCACGGCCAGATGAATCAGTCTTCAGCCCCAGCCCCGGCAGCCAGGGCTTTGACTATCGGAGCTCCGAGGTGAGCGGCCTCAGTAACGTCGGTTCAGCATTCCACTCCGACGCACCCTCAGCAGCAGAAGCAGAGCAACCTTCCGTAGTAGGTTGTTCTCATTGTGGGAAGCCAGGCCATGTGGTGGCAGAATGTTGCAGGGCACAGGGATTGTGTCTGGCTTGCGAGCACCAGACCATAGGGTTGGATCCTGCCCGAATAGGGGTGGTTTATCATCGTCCAACCTTTCTAGCTCTTCGGTGAGAGGACCAGCTCCGGTCCAGCAGCAGCAGTATCCATTGCCAAGGCCCTTGCCGCCTCAGACCCAAGTGTTCCAGCAACAGAACCCCCAGCAGCATGTTCAAGCCCAAGCCCAGAGTCAGAGCAGGCAGCGAGGATTTTAGCAGAGGGGACCAGCACCCCGAGGGCACGGTTAGCTATGTGATGACCAAGGAGGAAGGATTGGCACCAGGAGGTAGTGGCAGGTACTATTCTCGTCAACTCCTTTCCAGCTTCAGCTTTATGATTCTGGTGCATCGCATTCATTTATGTCTGCACGATTCGCGATACGGGTAGGATTGGAGCCCGAGTCATTATCATAAGGCTTAATATTACTTACTGGTAACGACTTATGAGAGTGAATAGAGTGTTTTCCTCGTCGGATCGTAGTTAGCGGTAGAGATTCCTCGCTAGATTGATAGAATTCCCGATGGCCGATTATGATGTGGTCCTAGGGATGGATTGGTTGAGGAACCAGTATGCTAGGATAGACTGCCACATTGGCAGGGTTGTTTTTAGCATTCCAGGTGAGCCGGAGTTTTCTTTCTCCCGAGGCAAAGTTGAGTCATCTCCTCCAGTATTGCGGATAGCAAGTAGCAGCAGTTCAGTTGCCCAGGATAGTCGAGGAGTTTCCAGATGTTTTCCCAGAAGAACTTCCAGGTATGCCTCCGGAGCGGGAGATCGAGTTCACTATAGACTTGATTTCTGGGACAGCCCCAGTGTCAGAGAGAGTTTACAGGATGGCGCCGTCAGAGTTGGAAATATTGTACAAGATGATTGAAGAACTCAGAACCAAGGGATTTATTCGTGCTAGTGGATCACCTTGGGGAGCCCCGATGCTTCTTGTGAAAAAGAAGGATGGTACGTCCAGTTTATGTGTTGATTATCGTACCTTGAACTCAGTGACAATCAAGAACAGATACCCTCTTCCGAGGATAGATGACTTGTTTGATCAACTCAAGGGGGCTTCAGTATTCTCGAAGATCAACTTGCGCTCAGGTTATCATCAGATCAGAGTCAGAGAGCAGGACATCCCGAAGATAGCTTTTAGATCAAGATATGGGCATTAGGAATTCTTTGTTATGCCTTTTGGAGCAACCAATGCACCGGCAGTATTCATGGACCTCATGAATCGCATCTTCATGCCTTACTTGGATCAGTTTGTGATTGTATTCTTGGATGACATTCTGGTCTACAGTAAGAGTGAAGCGGAGCATGAGCAGCATCTCCGTATAGTTCTTCAGATCCTCAGAGAGCACTAGTTATATGCCAAGTTCAGTAAATACGAGTTTTGGCTCGATCGCATTTCGTACTTGGGTCATGTCATCACTCGAGGAGGAGTAGAAGTGGATCCCCAGAAGATTGTGGCTATTGAGTCATGGCCAGTGCCCAGCACAGTTGCAGAGGTTCGTAGTTTTCTTGGATTGGCCGGCTACTACCGGCGGTTTATTTCGGATTTTGCTCGAATTTCAGCGCCATTGACGCAGTTGACCCGCAAGGATGCGCAGTTTGCTTGGACAGCAGAGTGTCAGAGTTCTTTTGAGCAGTTAAAGCGAGGCCTGATAACAGCTCCTATTCTCACGCTTCCAGACGGGACCGGAGGATTCTCAGTGTACTGTGATACTTCAGGCAGAGGTTTAGGATGTGTTCTGATGCAGCATGGGAAGGTAATAGCTTATACGTCACGGCAACTTCGTGATCATGAGAGGAATTACCCAACCCATGACTTGGAGTTGGCAGCAGTGGTGTTTGCACTTAAGTTGTGGAGGTACTACTTGTATGGAGACAGGGTAGAGATTTTTACCAACCACAAGAGCCTGAAGTATGTTTTCATCCAGAAGGATCTTAATATGCGTCAGAGGAGATGGCTAGAGCTACTTGTAGATTATGATGTCAACCTGCAGTATCATCCTGGGAAGGCCAATGTTGTTGCGGATGCATTGAGCAGGAGAGCGGGAGTTTATTTCTAACAGCACAACCAGAGCTGTTAGCAGATCTTCAGAAGATGGTATTGAAGTTGTTCTTCCTTCCAGTGTGGCCTTGATGGCCAGTATGCAAGTTCAGTCCACTATAGTCGAGAGGATCCGGATGGCGCAGTCGGCAGATTCCAAGCTTCAGCGACTCAGAGCAGAGTGTGAGGCAGGACGAAGACCAGAGTTATGCATTCATGAGGATGGTACACTTCGACATGGTAAGCGTCTTTGTGTACCCAGCGGAGATATCCGGCAGAAAATCATGTCAGAAGCGCACAGTTTGCAGTATTCCATCCATCCCGGTAGTACGAAGATGTACCGTGATATCCGTCAGCATTTCTGGTGGAATGGCATGAAGCGGGAGATAGCTCGGTTTGTCTCTCGGTGTTTGGTTTGCCAACAGGTTAAAGCCGAACATCAGAGACCGGCTGGACTTCTTCAGCCCTTACCGATTCCAGAATGGAAGTGGGAGCATATGACCATGGATTTTGTGACTGGACTACCTAGATCCCCAGCTGGTAGAGATGCTATCTGGTTATAGTTGATAGGCTCACGAAAGTGGCTCACTTTCTTCCATTCAGAGTTGGTCAGTCGACGGCTCAGTTAGCAGAGATGTACCTCAGGCAGATTGTCAGATTGCACGGTGTGCCAGTCAGTCTCACCTCAGACCGAGATTCAGATTTACGTCGCACTTTTGGCGTAGCTTGCAAGATAGTTTGGAACTCATCTCCAGTTTAGTTCAGCATATCACCCGCAGACAGATGGCCAGTCGGAGCGCACGATCCAGACTCTTGAAGACATGTTGCGGTCTTGCACACTTGACTTCGTGGTTCATGGGAAGAATCACTTGCACCTGGTGGAATTCTCGTACAATAACAGTTTCCAGGCCAGTATCCAAATGGCACCGTTCGAGGCACTTATGGTAGGAAGTGCAGATCCCCGCTAGCCTGGAATAATGTTGGAGAGAGACAGATGCTCGGTCCAGAAATGATTGCCCAGACAGTTGAAGTGGTCAGGCGGGTCAGAGATCATCTTCGAGTTGTCCAAGATCGCCAGCGCCATTGGGCCGATTCTCATCGGCGCCCTCTCGAGTTTTCGGTCGGCGATCATGTATTCCTGAGGATTTTGTCTAACCGTGGCGTCATTCGTTTCGGCGTACGGGATAAGCTTAGTCCTAGGTATATAGGACCGTTTGACATTCTGGAGCGAGTAGGAGATGTATCATATCGTCTCGCTCTTCCACCGTCGCTAAGCAGGTGCATGACGTATTCCATGTATCCCAATTATGACGGTATATCCCGGACCCGAGCCACATCCTGGATCATTCGAAATTGGTTGTTGGTACCAACCTTTCGTATGAGGAGAGGCCCGTGTCTATATTGGACCGGAGAGAGAAGATCCTCAAGAACAAGACTATCAAGTTAGTCCGAGTTGCTTGGGGTCATCACTCTTTGGGGGAGTAAACGTGGGAGCGTGAGGATGATATCCGATTGCGATATCCCGACTTGTTTGACTCGTGAGGTATAATATCTTTCTTATGCCTCATGACTTCGATTCCTTGCTTGCGTGATTGATTGATTGTCTAGTATAGCTTGCTTGTTATTTGTATAGCTTGTCCTCGTCTCTCTAGCCTCTTAATTAAATTTCGAGGACGGAATTCTTTTAAGGTGGGTAGAGTTGTAATGCCTGTGGTTCGTATTACGTATTCTTAGAATACGTGTACGTATTTTATTCTTGTATTGCATGATTTCCTGGCTTGGCATTTCCTTCTGGGCTTGGTTTATTTCTCGTTCGGGTTGGTTGGTTCGGCTTGGCTTGGTTTTGATTGGGTTCATGATGAACCCAAGGTGAACCCCTACCTACCACCACCATTTGTATTTATTAGCCCTCTTTATTCTCTCTCTTCATTATTCATCTTCTTCTTCCTCATTTACTCCCTTCACCTACCAAAGAGAGAAGAGAGAGATCTAGGCAAGTGCAACTTGCTTCCACAAGAGAGCTCATTTTTATTGTTCTATTAGCTTCTCCTCATGTTTCTAAGACACATTAGAACTTGTCATTTTTCATTTTGAGGCTTTAATTTTTTGTAGATCTAGAAATTAGTTACTTTCGGATTTTGGTAGTTTTGATCTATTAAACTTCTTTGTTTTCAAGTTTTGATGGTTCCATATTGTAGATAATTTTATTCTACCCAATTTTGACCTTTGAAAAGTTGGATTTGGACTTATTTTGACCAAGTTATGGACTTTTAAAGCCTTGGGTTCAAATCATGGAGTTTCTGCTGATTTGGAGAAGACAGTGAGCAGTGCGCGAGCTTTTTAGCTTGCGCCACTGAGCTGCGCGCGCTCTTTAGCGCAGCGCGGTCCTTATACGCTTCCTTTTGGAGGCGTATGTCTTGCATACGCTGCCTTGATAAAGGAGTCGTATGGATCTCATACGCTGCCTTGATGAGGAGTCGTATGGACCTCATACGCTGCCTTGATGAGGAGTCGTATGGAGTACATACGTTGCCTTTTGTGAGCGTATGACCTGAGCGTATGGCCTGAGCGTATGACCTGAGCGTATGGCCTGAGCGTATGGCCTGAGCATATGGCCTGAGCGTATGACCTGAGCGTAGCCTGACTTGAGCGCAGCCTAATTACCCTGGATCTTCTATAGTCCTGTATATTGATTTTTTATTAGATATTTAACGTCCATTTTATATCCTTACGCCTTTTGTCCTGAACTTGATAATCACGAAATTACTTGATACGTTTGGAATTGATAACTGAGCATGACGTGATAGTGACCCGTAGTGGTGCACTCCTGACATAATAACCTGACATGACCTGATAGTGGTCCGTCGTGGCGCACTCCTGACAAGTACACTTGACATGATAACCTGACATGACATGACCTGTATAATTAATCTGGACACCGTGGGCGATTGTGTATGTATAAATAAACCAGTCCTGTCTTACATCATGTCTAGGACAGGGACTCCTGAGTACCACGGTCAGGAGTACCTACTAAAATGGACTAAGGCTAATAACTAGATTAATACATTAGTCATGACGAGATTTCCCAGCTACAGGCAATCCCGTTACCTGGGCACGCCTTGGGATCTGTAGCCTGCCGTCGAGTAGGGCACATTTTCAGCACACTGTCATGTGTTGTACCCTTCAAGCTACCTAAGGGTACATTCGTTTCCTGGACGATGTGAAACGAATGTACCCACCTGAATTCAACTCTAATCTTTTAACCCGGGTAACCTGGATGGTCTGCAGGGCTTGTGGCTGTGGAATAATCTCACTGCATCTTGTTAGTAATTAGGCTTGTGACAACCCTAGTTAGTTAAAGTATCAAGCCGTAATTCTTGCTTGGCCGTGAAGTGATTGGACGGAGTCTAACCAGTCTAGTCTTGCCCTGATCCTGTTCCAGATTATTGAATAACAGGAATGCTTGTATTTATTTTACCGATAAATGGTGAGAAGTCCAAGTTCTGTTCAGACGAAGGGTTACAACCTCGGTCCTTATTTGGTTTACGGGTTGTAACCTGGTTATCTGAATAGTTCCATGGTTATCTCGTCGTATATCATCCTGGTGTATTTTCTTTATTTCCAGTTCTTACTTTTATTTATATCTTGTGCTGATTGCTGGTTTTAGTTCTTAAGTGAAGCCCCTTTGTGGCACTTGCTCTTTCTGGGGTCTGACCCAGCTGGTTTTGTGTGGCCAGATTTTGGAGCAGCTCCAGAGGATCTACCGACCTTCCAGCCAGATGGTGGCCACTAGACGGAACCCTAGCAACGAGTGGGTTATTTTTGGCTCTCCCACTCTATTGTAAAAATATTCTTTTGAGGCGTTTAGCCGACGAGCACCTGTTTAGCTCGGTTGCACTTACTTACTGTCTGCCTACGGGCTGTAACATGATTAACAGATCCTAGGGTTGATCATGTATGACTAAACTCTTGCTAGTCCTGACATTTTGTAACGACTAGCTTCATGATCAGCTGAATATGTAATATTTGGGACGCCTTATTATTGTATATTTAATGATCATACATCTTGTAACATTTACTTACTTGCTTGTGATTGAGACACTAGGCTTGTTCATGACCTTAAGAGACTGTTGGCTTGTAGATAAACCCTCATGTATCTAGACAGTCGTGACCGTATAGCGAGATGGATTCCATTTCATATACGTAGCTGGCTATGTCTGCCCCCGCTCTCCAGTATTCTGGTTCTGGGGCGTGACAACAACCACGTCCACATTACCTCTGAGTTGTTCCCTTACACCCTACAAAGCGGAATCTTACACTCCGTAAGACTACGCTACCCATCATGTTTACCACGTCCACATTACCTCTGAGTAAACATCTCGTACAGACAACCCCCTGCGTTGCCGTATATTGATCGCAGAACTTCCACGTCCACATTACCTCTGAGTAGTTTCGTGTGTCCCCCAGAGTCATTCCTACCACGTCCATAACACCTCTGATTAGGAAGATTCCATCATTTAAATCCCATATTTGCCACGTCCATATCATCTCTGAGCAAACATGTCAGTTCTCTCGAACTTGTTATCTGTACCTAAAAACCAAGGTGCGCAAAAGATAATAGGTCCACACAAATCATCAAGTTCATGAGAGCAAAAATGAACACACCACAAAACTATTTATTTTTTTATTTAAAAGTAAAGGATTACATCCCCAGCAGAACTTCCATGTCCACATTACCTCTGAGTAGTTCCGCGTATCTCCCTCCAGAGTTATTCATGCCACGTCCATATCACCTCTAAGTAGGAAAGCTCTACCATCAATCCCATATTTACCACGTCCACATTACCTCTGAGTAAATATGTTGGTTCTCTCTCTCTCTCTCTCTCAACTTATTATCTGTATCTAAAACCAAGGTGCGCCAAGGATGATAAGTCCACATAAATTTCCCAGTAGAAGTACCCAAACCTATTACGTCCATACTACTTATGATAGGATTGTCACACCTAAACAGCTCTACTGTCCATGCTTCTTGTTCAAAGTATTTCAAAACTTGTCCAAAAATTTTAAAAACTTTGAAGGGGCTCTTATAGAAGCATGAAAAAGAAGGGATATTACTTTTAATCCCACATCGGAAAGGAGAAGAAGAGAGGTCTCATTCCACTCTATATATAGAGCCCTCTTGCCTCCTTTGAAGAGGGCACCAAAATAAATAAAGAAAAGGGAGCCCGTTATCCAGGGAGCCCGTTCGAGCCACAAAAAGTTGCAGTAGTTCTTCTCTTCTTCTGGGTTGGCTGCAAGTTCTTCACTCGCTGTTAGGACGAGAAAAAGTTGGATTCTGAGTACTATGCGCCTTCGAGGGCTAGTACGAAGAACTCCAAGGCGGCACGGGCCATGCGCCTCAAACGTGCTATGCCAACGGCAAACCAGAAGCATGCACTCACAATCATGCGCGCTGCTGATGGTAAGCTGTACAAGGTTGACTCGGGTGCTCCTGCGCCAGAAACGAGCCGACCCTCAAAGTCCTTGTCTCACTTGGGCGCATCTGCTGCGTTCGCAACTAAGTCGAGCAAGGCAAACTCTGTGGTCTTGAACTCCCGTGCCTCCATTGGTTGTGCGTCTGAGGCTCGTTCAAGTCACTTTAAATGTTGTACCCCCACTACTGATCTGAGCGCCTGTTTGGCGTTAGATCAGGGGCGCAGCATTCACTTGACCACCCCGGCGCTTGGCCTTGCCATGCACCTGATGGGGGTGTAAAGATGGCACTCTCCTCTAACGATTTGCGTAATATGATCATTCACAAACGCCGATCATGAGAGCCGATCGACAAGCATAATGCGCCCTCATAAGGCATACTTGTGCTACGGTCGCCATCAACTGCTGCCGCCGCAAGACAGTGGCTCCACCACCAAGGCAGTCTGTGTTCCAGCAGTTACAACATGCTGTGCATGTCTCCCAGCTCATCACTCCGCCCCATCAGAGTGAATCACTTCCTCGTCAATGCACAGGCGCATCTACCAGCCTGGGGCTCTTCCATCATCAAACCGAAACCATGCATTCAACTTGGCACTCGATGTCGTACCAGCAAGCGGCTCGAACATAAACTGCTATATCCATTCCAATTCGGCGAATCTCAGTCTTCTGAAGGAGTTCACCGTCAAAGCTTCTTCGAACAAGGAGAACCATCATCCACAGTACAACATCTTGCTAAGGAGGAGGATCAGTCGAATCCATCTTCGTCGAGAAGTCAAGGGAGAGACAACAAAACTCTCTCAAACTGTTGCTATTCATAGGCCAAGGCAAATCAAACCCATGCGCCAAGTGGCAACCATCCTGAAGTCAGTACAATAAACCTGTATTTATGATGAATGAATTCGCCTCTTCGAATTCAGCTAAGTTAGAGAGCCATTAATGCCCCGAAGAACTCAACAACCGGACCAATGAAGATGCGCCATACAACGTATGCGCCGGTCAGATATCGCACAACGTACAGACGTGTCCATCAGCACCAAGCGCCCCGTATGGATGCGCCCAACAAAGCACAGATCCATGCATCTTGGTAAACACGGACCCATGCGCCTAGCGGAGCACAAATTAATGCGCCCACTCGAAGGCTCGTCCCCTATCAGGCAATTAATGTCGAACTGACAGAGTTGGCAGCACGTCCCCCGAGGACTGAACAGTTGACAGCTTTTTCAGAAGACGAAGCGTCGTCGACGTCAGCATCATCATTACTTTCCTCCGGCGGTTACAAGCCACGTAGCCGCCCAACCATCTCGCATGAGCCTCCGCAGCCATGCGCCTAAATCTCTACATGCGCCTCAAAAGCCGTGCACCTCAGACTTTTCTCTGATCCCTAAAGACAGAAATAAAGTCACTACTGAAGCCCCGCATACACCTCAAAAGCCATGCGCCCCGACTGGTTCGTGACTCCTAAAGGTTATGAGCCAAAGTCTTCTCATGTGCCCAATCCCAAGCACTTCCTATCAGATCACTCCCCACCAAATCCGAGATCTTCGAGCCATGGACCTACGACATGCGTCCTTTGACTTGATTCAGCCTATGAAGGGGTGCTAATCATCCAAGATCTCAGCAACTGAAAGATCTTCTCCATTGCTACGTGTCAGCTCGGCCGCAGCCCACAAAGGCAACAGGAAGGGTTCAACTCCTCAATGAGAGCGCATCGTCTATGCGCCTCCATCAGCAATCACCACGTGGCGTCCCCGCGTACAGGCGCATCCTACATATGCGCATGAGCAGCCAGCCTGCAAAGTTATAAATAGAGGGATCACTTCCTTCTTACACACACGCACATCGCACAACAACCGACATACATATACAGAGAGGCAGATACAGACACTCAACGTCTTCTTCCTCTCCGCAAGCTCCAGCACCCAGAGCAACTCAGACCTTCAGAGAACCGAGAACCATCGTCAGATCGTCAACGGAGTCAACACATTACCACTCGCTCCATCGGCACAAGGGACCCAGATAAACAAAAGTATACTCCTAGGACTACGTCTAAGTCCTACATTGTAACACTGTTCTATTTGTAATTGAAATTTACAATCAAAAGATTTTAATGGCAAACATATATATTTATATATGTGTGTGTGTCCATATATATATATATTCATAGGTGTGTTTGTGTCTATATATATATATATATATATATATATATATATATATATATATATATATATATATATATATATATATATATATATGAGTAAGTGTGTCTATGTATATGTGTATATATATTTTTTTTTGTGTCTATGTATAATATATGAGTAAGTGTGTCTATGTATATGTGTGTATATATTTTTTTTGTGTCTATGTATAATATATGAGTAAGTGTGTCTATGTATAATATATGAGTAAGTGTGTCTATGTATATGTGTGTATATATTTTTTTGTGTCTATGTATAATATATGAGTAAGTGTGTCTATGTATATGTGTGTATATATTTTTTTTGTGTCTATGTATAATATATGAGTAAGTGTGTCTATGTATATGTGTGTGTATATATATATATATATATATATATATATATATATATATATATATATATATATATATATATATATATATATATATATGAGTGAGTGTGTCTATATATATATATATGTATATTGATATCCATGTGTGAGTGTCTATATATATATATATATATATATATATATATATATATATATATATATATATATATATATATATATCACACTCACACACACATACATATCTATATACATATATAGACACACATACACACACATATCTATATATATATATATATATATATATATATATATATATATCACACTCACACACACATACATATCTATATATATATATTATATATATATATATATATATATATATATATATATATATATATATATATATATATATATATATATAATATATATATATATATATATCACACTCACACACACATACATATCTATATACATATAGACACACATACACACACATATATCTATATATATATATATATATATATATATATATATATATATATAGATATATGTGTGTGTATGTGTGTCTATATATGTATATAGATATGTATGTGTGTGTGAGTGTGATATATATATATATATATATATATATATATATATATATATATATATATATATATAATATATATAGTGAGATAGAGGAGAAAATTGGAGAGGGAATTAGAGAGAGAGTTAAGGGAATTAGATAGGGAGTTAGAGAGGGAGAGAGTGAAGAGCAACACAGCAGCAAGGGGGGAATAGGGGCTGCTGTCCCCCCTCCCCCCCCCCCCCCCCCCCCAAAAAAAAAGCAAGTAATAGCAGCAGCAGCCTAGTAATAGTAACAGCAGCAGCATTAGGCAGCAGCAGCAAATAGGAGCATTAGCAACCCAAAAACAGCCTCATTTGACCCCCACAAACCCCCCATATATATACCTCTATTTATACACCTATATACCATATATATAACCCCCTAAATAACCCCCCTAAATAGTCCAATGTGAGTGTGTGAGAGTGAGTTTTTGTGAGAGTGAGTGAGTGTTTTGTCACTTTGTGTGAGGGCGAGTGAAGGTAGGGGTGTGCATCGGTCGGTGGTCGACCTATTTGGTCCCAACCGAAGTCGAACCGAAGTTAATCGGTTTGAAAATAAACAAAATCGAACCAAACCAACCAAATGGTCGGTTCGGTTTTGAAACCGACCGACTTGGTTCGGTTTGGATTGGTTCGACTTGGTCGGTTTTGATCACATAAAAAAATGGACTGTATGCTTTTTTGTTGTGAAACCTCAGTCAACTTGCACTTTGCAACAATAAATACAATTCAGCAGCTTCAATCAATTATACATAATAATAAAAAATTATATACATTCAACCAAAAGTCCCTTTCATGTGCACATGAGCAATTAGAAAAGAATAGGAGCTGCCAGCACTCCTCTTTAAGACTAGAGAGAGACCTCTTTCAACTTCAACTTGATAAATGGTTGTGATGTAAATAAATGAACCAAACCGATATAATACAACCCAATGAACCCATACCCAACCAGCCAACCCTAATTATTTAACAAAGATTTGGTTCGATTCGGTTTAGACGGTTTTTGGCATAACCAAACCATGAACCGAACCGAATCGGTCGATTTTGAAAAAATTGAAGCCGAACTAAACCAACCAAACCATCGGTTCGGTTTAAAACCAATCGGTTCGGTTTGGATTGGTTCGATTTGGTCGGTTTGACTTAATTGTGCACAGTCCTAAGTGAAGGGGTAAAATGAGTTACGAGTGTCGAAACGCGTCCAAATTTGAATAGGACTTAGCTAATATGAAATAGAGTTTGTGGGTAGGATCCTAAGTTAAAGTCGAAATTTCGTTTGGGGTTAGGAGAATGGTATCTCATGATACCATTGAGTATCTTATGATACTTAAGATAATGGGTAATTAGACAACATGAGTCGTAAGATGGACTGGATGTCCACTTTACCTAGAAAATTTGGTAGGTAATGTTAGTATAGGTTAGTATCCTACTACCCTAGGAAGCCGGGAGTGAAACTCCTAAGGAAAAGCTACTTATCCTTAGTATTAGAGTAGAAAGGGTAAACGGAATAAGTTGGAATAATACCCATTTCACAACATATGGGTTAAGTACTTTAAGATATAGCTAAAATTAGGATATTATGGTTGGTAATGGTAAGGAATAGTGGACTTGGACTAGTTTTGACCTTTGTTTACCACGGTTGACTATTTTGACCAAAAGTCAACCATAGCCTAAAATTGATTAGAACTTGACCAAACTTGACCAGTTGACCCAAAGTCAACTGTCAGTCAACGTTAGTCAAGTTGGACCTAGAGTTGACCTAGGGTTGACCAGAGTTGACCAGTTAACCAAAAGTCAACCGTTGACTTAAATCAACCTTGTTTGACTTGCATTGACCTAGTTTGACTTTGTTAGGCCTAGTATGACTTAGATTGACCATGTATGATCTAGTTTGACCTTGTTTGACCTTATTTGACTTAGTTTGACGTGTCTTGACCCAGTTTGACTCAGTTTGACTTAATTTTACTTCTAAACCGTTATATTGATACAGTATTCCATCTATAGGTCCTCGAGGCACTGTTCTTGGACTCAATCGATTTATCCATCATATTACAGGCGAGTACATTCTCTGATATCTTTTCTAATTTATGATAATTGTTATAATTCATGTAATTAGTGTAGATATGCTTGTTCTTGACACATTGGTCACACGGATTGGTATTCATGGATCTCGACATGAGATGTTATTCCTTGTTATCTTGTGCAAGCCCCCTTGTAGTTCTTGTGCAGTATATGGACACCGATTCTCGAGGAGACTTGCTCCCTTCTCGTGTCGTAGCGTGTCTTGCTTGGATCCACTCTACCAGTTGGGGACGGGGAGTACTAGTGTAGATGTGTGGTCAATACCCGCCTTGTATATCTTGTGAACCTTGTGAATGCCAATCCTACACCATACGTATGATTGGCTAGCTCATGACCTTGTGTAGACCCAAGCCGGCCACATGTTGTAGCTAGTACTCACACACCTAGATAGATGATTCTTGATTCTTGTACATGCCATGATCAGTTTTACTTGCCTTGTTCTAGCTCTAGATTTACAGCTTACCTTGCCATGATGCTCACATGTACATTCCATAATTTTTTGTATATACTCTCTATTTATAGTCTTATAGCTTTTGTCATATCTTGTGAACTGTTGTTAGTTGATTGTGCTCGTTCCATCCTGACTGGATATGTTGACAAAATATTACAGATACCGATGAGGAGGATTGTTGCACCTACTACGGTCCAGTTGACGTAGTGGGTTTAGACTTGGAGACCTTGGTTCAGCAGGGCTTAGCTCCGCCCGATGAGCCTCTAGCTTAGTTTAGTTAGAGTAGATATTTTGGACTTGACCTTGTCTCCAGCTTGCTACTTATGTTATAATATATTATATTTTGGGATTGTATAACCATATTACTCTGTGACTGTTTCTCTCTGTTGAGCTGGATTTTGTACTTGTGATTATATCTATCTAGTTTTTGTGCCATGATGCTTCCTTCTAGATTGTGATTGAATTTATCAGTATTTCATACTATATTCCTCCTACGGAGATGACAGGTTATTATATACTGTTTGTTGGCTAGTAGACCTACAGCATTCTACGTCGTTTTTACGGTGTAGGCTGGGCGTTGTCACGTACTTGTGCCCCTACCTAGGGTGCGGGTCGTGACATTGGGCGCACACCATATGGCGCACGACCATCAGGTCAGGTGGCGCACGCGGAGTGTCACGAGATTCAAGGGAAGCCAAGGCCAGGATGGCGCCTAGGCACACAAGGGTGCTAGGGCCAGGAGAGGCGCATAGGCACGCAATGGCGCCAAGGCCAGGATGGACGTTGGGCCGAAGGCGCCAGGCCAGAGAGGCGCATGGCCAGATAGACGCTTGGCCAACTGGACGCATGTCCTGAATAGGCGCCAGTATCATAATGGCGCCAGGGCCAAAATGGTGCACCAAAATAGGCTCTTAAGCACCAATAAGCGCAAGGGGGAAAGGGGGCGCAAGGCGCCTGGGCCAGACTAGGCACATCACATTGGCGCCTAAGCACCGTGAGCGTAAGGGAAATGGGGGCGCCAGGGCGCGCAAGGCGCCTGGGCCAGACTAGGCGCATCACATTGGCGCCTAAGCACCGTGAATGCAAGGGTCAAAGGGGCGCCTGATCATGTCGGGACGCCTAGGCCAGAAGAGGCGCCAAAGCCAGACTGGGCACCTGGACCAGCATGGCGCCATAGCACTGTTCTTCTTCTCCAAACAGCAAAGAAGAACCCATGGAAAACCAAAACTTCAAGGCTCCATAAGTCCTTCAAAACAAGTCAAAATTAAGACTTTCCAAGGTTTAAATGGGATAGAATCAAATTCTCTACAACATAGAACCGTTAGAATTCGAAAATAACAAAGTTTGAGAGAGCAAAACAAAAAAACGAAAATAACATAAACTTAGATCTACACAAATCCATCCATTACAACCAAAAGTGCCAAGTAGGGATCATTATTTGGCCCGAAGTCTATGGGCGCTCGAAAAGTCCGTCCGGTCCGATGGGTCAAAGCCCGATAGAGCTTGGTCATTAGGGTAGCCCGACCCGTACCATATTAGTATAGCGTCGGGCTTGGGCTATGCATCCATCCGCCCGAGGCTCGCCCGATACAAGCTTGGACTATGCGTCCGTCCAAGCCATATAAAAGAGCTAGTTATATATATATATATATATATATATATATATATATATATATATATATATATATATATATATATATATATATATATATGAGAGAGCATCTTTCTCTGAGCTATAGACCAAAGCACTCTATAGTGAGAGCACTATATATCAGGAAGAGCAAAGTAAATGAAAAAGAGGGCTAGTTTTATGTAGTGCTGAGCTACAGACTAAAGCTGCTACAGGAAGAGCAAGCAAATGAAAGACCTTCCAGATATGTGCAATTCTATTTAAGCATACAAATTGTATACAGCTTGTATGACCCCAACCAACTTATCATTGTTATATGCACACAAACATGTGCAATATAAAATTCCAAACTTTGTATTTTAAAAAAGTAAAAAAAATGCAAATTATCAATTTTTATAAAACTAGCCCGACCCGATTCGACTTGGCCCAAAAAGTCCGACTCTTGTGGGCGGACTTAGGCTTCATAAATAATAAGTAAGCCCGGCCATTAGAATTCGGAAAACATGCAAATAATAATTATTAATTTCAAAACAAGTCAAAATCAAGACTTTCTAGGATCTAAATGGGGTAGAATCAAATTCTCTACAACATATAACCATTAGAATTCGGAAATAACAAAGTTTGAGAGACCAAAACCGAAAATAACATAAACTTAGATCTACACAAATGCATCCATTAAAACCAAAAGTGTCAAGTCCTAAAGAGTCTTAGGATCAAGCAAGGAAGAGGTTAGAACAAACAAAAATAACTTTGTTCAAGGTTTTGGCAAGATGTACTTGCCTCTCTCTAATGGCTAGAGTTGGGTGGAAGAGGAATGAATGAGAGTGAATGAGGGAAGAGAGAGAGAAAAAGTGGCATATATACCAAGTCCAAGTAATCTCCACCATTCGTTCATCTCCACTCAATCTAAGCCATTCATCTATTTTCATGATGAACCAAGCTAAACCAAGTTGGTTCAACATGAACCGAAATAAACCAAGAGCTATACAAGTGCAAAATAAAATACAGAAAAATAATTAGCAGGTAATTACAGGAACTAAATACAGAACAAATGCATGATACGGCACCAAATATGTATCCGTATATAAATATCGTTACTATGAGACGAGTCTCACAAGCTCGCAAGCTCATAAACGAGCCAGCTCGCGAGCTCAAACGAGCCGAGTACTTCTAAGCTTGAACTTGGCTCATTTATTTTACGAGCTCGAAAATGAATCTTGAGCTCAGCTTGTTTACTAAACGAACCGATCTCAAACGAGCTTTTATCAAGCCGAGCTTCGAGTAGCTTGCGAACGGCTTGAATCATTTGCAGCCCTCCCTCTCATCTTCTATGCTTCATCTTTAACCGAGAACCCCCATCATAATCGAGACCACGCCATCTTCGTTGGACTACAACGACGGCTTCAAATCCCATCGCCGGCACTTCCCTCGTCGTCTGAATTTTCGCACACTCCACGAATTCTGTCACATCACGAATCCTCTGTTGATGATAAAAGAGGATACCAAAGACTCTTAGTGTTTAAATTTATTCCTAAAAGAGTCTACATGGTAAACTAAATATTTTTTGGTCAGATTTTCATTTTTTTTAATATGTTGAACATGGCACTGCTTTGGATACTGAGATATAGGCATAACTATACAAACACTATTCATTTTGTCAAAAAATTAAAAAAAAAGTTCGAAATAAACTTGGCTCCTGGCTGTCGGTGACCATGATCTAGCTGAGATAATAATGGGAGCTTTGTAAAGCCAAGAATCTTCCTTCCCAGGAAAAAAAAAAAAAAAAAGAGAGGAAAATATGGATACTTGCAGTTGTATGTGTACTTTTAACTATAGCATGGCCAAAGACATCAAAAGATTCAAAACTCCATCCCTTGAACAACCACCTAACTGCATAAACTTTGTTACTTTTTATACAACGTGATATATTTCTTCTATAAAATTACAACGACGAAGAAGAAGAAGAAGAAGGAAAATAATAAAACAATGCAGCCCCCTCTAAAGGAGCCAAAGAATCAAAACTTTACATGTACATTTTGCTACTCAAACTCCACCGGCGCTGCGCCAAGTTTCATCTCGTCCACGGCATCAGCTCGGTTCCTCCTCCGCCTCCGCCGCCGCTTCCTCCTACGCTTCCGCTTCGCATGCTTGACGATGCCCTCCCGCTTCCTTCCAGCATCTGGACAGGAAGATTGTATAGCTGCACAATGAACGTATCAAGTTTTAATTAGTTATGGCGAATAATCAAAACCATGCATGCACAGCTAGGAGCAGGACACCGACCTTGGCATCGATACGGGCGGACACGCCGACGGTCTGCGGCCTGACGGACCGCTGCCTTATGATGTGGCAGTACTCGGGGTCCTCCGCGGTCCCCTCCGACCGTATCCACTGTATCATCCCGTGGTACATCGGGAAGAACCTCATCTGGATCGCGTTGAAGCTGAAGTACGGGATGAGGGTCGCCACGACCACCGCGGCGGTCACCAGCCAGTACGAGGCCGCCGGGGCCAGGCCCTCCCGGAAGACCATGTACGCGCTCGTCGACACGTCCGGGGACAAGGCCCCGTACGCGAGCTGGAAGACGTACCACAGGGCGATGCCGCCCCATATGAACACGTGCTGGATGAGGGTGAAGTAGGAGACGGAGAGGGCCATCTGGCAGTTCACCACCCACACCACGACGGTGTAGAGGGTGGCGCCGAGGAAGTCGAGGCTGACGACCTGGCCGCCCTTCCGGAAGGCTTGGTGGCGGAGGGCCAAGACGGTGAGAAAGAATATGATGGTGGCGTTGAGGACGCCGTTCGCCATCCAGCCGAGGATGCGCGTCCAGCTGAAGAGGAGGTTCTGCACGCCTTCTTGGTACAGTAGAGGGAACTGCATGCATTCATTTGAAACATCAAATATACTACTATATAATGAGAAAAAGTAGGCTTCAATGTGAAAGTTTTTATTCCAAAAATGTCCTCATCTATATTTACTAATTAAAATTGTTCGTTACATTTAATATAGATAGTTATGTAATTATGTATAGAAAAAGAAATTCAATATTATAAAATACGTGCAAGGGTCTACTTGACAATTGCTAGATAGCAGTTATGAAGTGTTTTTAAGTACTGGTTATGCTATGAGCAGTTATCAGTAGTTTGATTTTGGACAGTTTTAAGTAGCGGCTTTTAAACCAATCTAACGTGTACTCGGTAATTGATTAGACATACCTTTAGACAAAAGCGAGCAGAAACATCCTGGTCGAACACGCCCAGAGCAATCACGGGAAGAGACGTGAAGAAGACGTTATAGAGCGACATGTACCAATCGTTGTACGCCGGTTGGCCGGAGAACGATGTGTGGGCCTCGTACAGAAAGAGGGTTACACCGAACGTTATGTTCTTGTAGAAGAAGTAACATATCTGCAAGACAAGGGGGGAAGAACAATACCAGGTTAAGGAATTAGGGACCTAAAAGTTCAAATTTCGATCAAAAATATTGTAGTATACCATTGATGAGATCCTTCGGTAGCACCAATGTCCGTGTACAAGCAGTAACCTCTCCAGGAAACGGAATTGTGCAATTGAGATGTCGCTCGACATGACCGCCTGAAATTTCAGATATAGCAGTCAGGTTACAATTGAAATTCTTCTGAAGATAACATATTTGGCCTGACAATTGCAACATTTATGAAAAGAGAGAGAGTAAGCAATAATTTTGAACTTGTACTGCAGCTATATTTTTATTGGATGCTAATGTCACAATTTCTTTCAAGTTAAAAGATCAGTGGAGATCATTTGAAGAACACAAAGATCGTATCTAAAGAATTCAAAGTTCCAGATTCATTTCTAAGATATAAGATTTGACACCAAAATTTTGCCTGGTGCAGTATACAAACTAGTTGAAAATAATGAAGCATGGTGATGTAAACACATTCAAATGCAGTCTGAAGTTAAATGATTATAGAGTTGAATGATTCACATTCTCAGCTCTTTCAGTCAATTGGCAAATTGCAGGTTTTAACCCAAGAAACAGAGAACTCTGTAGTTTTTAATATGATACTGGCCAGGAAACTCTATATTTCATATTTTACTAGAACTATTTTCTAGAATGTATCAAAAAAAGGGCTAAATTTCAACTTGATACCCTAAACTTTAATATTAGACAACTTAATACCTCAACTATAATTGTACAACTTAATATTCTAACAGTGTTAACGAAAAAATCTAAATGACAACAATACTCCCTTCATTCGTGGTCACTTCAACTACAGCCAGAGGGAATGGGGGAGGTAATTTGGTCAAAATTTTATAATTTATTTTTGTTGAAACGGAAAAATTAACCTCTAACTGATGGAGGGTATCGACTTGAAAATATTCAATAGTTGAGGGTAATGTTTAGTATGATATTAAAGTTTAGGTTATCAAATTGAAAAACTTGAATAGTTGAGGGTATCAAATTGAAATTAAGCCAAAAAATAACGGTTTTCAAACTGAACTCTGCACTATGGTATAGTTTGACAATACAAACCTGCATTCCTTCTGCGCCGCTGATCCCAATCCCAATGTCTGCTTCTTGAAGCATACCGACATCATTAGCCCCATCACCAATTGCTAGAGTTACCTTATTCGTGCCTTCTTTAACCAGCCTCGTTACCTGAAAGTTATCATGGTCTCGATCAGATGATGCTTAAGCTTAAGTGCCAGTGGGAGGATATAGAACCTCAGAAAGTGTCATCAACTCACCAGAGCTTTTTGTTTTGGGGAAGAGCGGCAACATATAACCGATGCACATACAACCGCCAGTTGTAAGAAGAAGTTCTTGACATCGTCTTCCAAAGCATATGCAAGAGACTTCCCATCGATGATCAAAGCAAATGCCTCTGTGCTCGATGAACTACATAGTTTCTTGCCTTCACTTATTTGACGAACTACGCTTTCTTTTGATGCCTGAAAATATTTCAAATTTTTTTTACAAAGATTCTAATTCAATCAAGTTTCAAGGAGACATCATAAATAAATTTAAACAAGACCTATTATAGATGTAATTTAACACTAAGTTCAGCAAAAATCTTTTATCACAATCGTGAAGAATCATCCAAATTGAAGTCCTAAAGAATTTTCCAGTACTCAGGAGATACAGCAAAAGTATCTTTCGGCAGAATGTCATAAGAAATACAGACTATTATCAGATAACTGCATGACCAGATGCCATCATCATTATTGCTTAAATGTGCTGCTATATATAGAATTACACCCAAAAAAAAAAAATCAGAGCCTGTACAGTCAAGCTGGGAATTGTTCACTTGCATTCTTCAAAATATCATATGCCTTTTTCTCCATTTATTTCCCTATTATGGATTCATGATATCTTATATTCATGTGGGTCATGCATCAACTTACTATAACCATAATTTGATCATCTTTCTTAATTTGCTTGATCCTAGGACTTCATGATTAATCCATATGTTAAATGGTATCCTAAGCAACAATTAAAAGTGGCACCAAGACGAATATGAAACATAAAATTTGTTTTTGACATTTTTACCTTAGAAATTGCATCTTTGTTCCCTTGTTTCTCCAAGCTTACAATATCGGGTGATTCTAGAGTGATGACTATCTGCTTCATCCCTTGTCTCAATAGACTGCAGGCGAAACTGGAAAAAAATAATAATTGAAGTTGAAGTCAGCTAAGGTCGACAACAATTATAACAGCAGAATTCACAAATCAAAACTTTCTAAATGGTAATAATTTTAACTTACCCAATGTTGATGGCAGTCTCCATTTTATCGCCAGTAAGTACCCATATCTTGATTCCTGCTTGTGCTAGTTTATCAATGCATTCAGGCACCTATACATGACACATCAAATAAAATCAGTACAAATTGTTTCGGGATGATGAGAAGACACAGATGCTAATATTCCAGTTAGATCTTCTACGCACCCCATTTTGAAGCTTGTCCTCAACAGCTGTAGCACCAAGAAGAATTAAATCCTTTTCGATCTTCTCAGCAGCTTCGTCAATCTTGTCATCCCTGTCTGCGCTGACCGAGTTCTTGGCCTCAGTAAACTCTTTGTTGAACCTCTCGTACTCTGCCTCATCAAGTTCACGATATGCAAGAACCAAGGTCCTCAAACCGGCATCAGCATAATCATGCAACTGCTCCTTTGTTTTCTCCTCGAATTCCCTTCCATTCCTTGCAAGCCTTTCAAACATCACACTGTTATATTGCACAAAAAGATACACATTAGTGTTTAGAAATCATAGGTAGAAATAGAATTTTTTCCTGTTCAATTGGCTTTTACTAGAGGTATGCAAGTTTACACAAACCTGTCGGCGCCTTTGGTGAGAAGCAGCAATTTTCCTTCCTCGTTTCTAACTATGACAGACATCCTTTTCCTCGTGCTGTTGAACTCTAAGATGTTCAAGAGCCTATATGACCTGCAGACAACATACAACAGGATGTGAGCTTTTATCTTAAGTTACATCATCAGTTCAAGATTTACCCGAGAAAAATGACTGACCTATCAACTATCCTGCCAGTCAAGGGATCGAGCTCATGAAGAAAGATGGCTGTCTGTGTCCTCTGGTAGAACTCGAAGCCTAATTCTCTGGCAGCAATAACGAAAGCTGCCTCGTCCGGTGACTCTGCTTCATAAGTAATATTGCCAGTAGCTTCATCAACCTCAGGTATGGCAGTATGGCAGATGGCCAGTACGCGGAAGAACTTCTGTATCACATCGCGGTTGGGCTCGTTAATCCAATTCCCCTTCATGACGCGCCCATCTGTAAAATTAAACCCCTTAACCGGCTTCCTGCCCACTTCCTCTTCCTCTTGAGCTTCCTCATAAATCAATGGGGACCCTTTTCTCTTAGCCATTGCCTTCTCAACCTCAGTGACTCCCCTGCCGTAGGCAGTACCGGCTATAGAGCACTTGATGAACTCCATCGAGTTACACGTAAGCGTTCCAGTCTTATCCGAGAGAATCGTGTCGACCTGACCCAATTCCTCGTTCAGGTTCGAGGTACGGGCATGAGCAGGCGTGTCAGTCTCCTCGTGGTACATCTCGGTGTCCTGGTTCATGAAGATGGTCTGCAGTACCTTCACGATCTCTATCGAAACGTACAAGGATATGGGGATGAAGTAACCATAAAGCATCATGGCAGTCAAGAAGTGTAGGATTGCAGCCGCCCCCGCCCTTTTAGGATCGAAGAACACGGTGGAGTCATCCGGTCGGAGATACCACCGTTTCATCTTCCCGTCATCTATGTCATCGTAAGTTTTGATCCCGAAGTAAATCGACCCGATAGTTGACAGAAAGACCAACGCGCATAGAAGAAGGTATATAAGCTTATCCATCTTCCTCTCGATTCTGCTCCTCTTAGATGGTGGATTGGTGGCGTTCTGCATGACTTTGGTGTCGTGTCCTGTGAATATCACGACTCCATATATGAAATCAGTGTTTCGGAGTTTGGAGTCCCTCAAGAGGAGCTGGAGGGGCGAGAGGGGGTACTGCTGGCCTTCGAAATCCATGGTTCCGACGAAGGTGTACAGGTTTGCGTTCGGGTCTTCGCACCGTATCGTAGCCTTGAAGTTTCGGAAGCTGGAATCTTCTAGAAGATTAGAAGTTACCTCTAATGACTGCTTCATCTTCAAATTGGTCTCTCCGTCGAGGTTCATGGTCTCAACGTAACATATCGCCTCGTCGTAGCTTGATGAGAGCAAGAGGAGGTCAGCCGGGAAGAAGTTGTCCTTCTCCACCTTCACCACATCTCCAACCCTCAGGTTTTTCCACTCGGTATACTCAAAATCGCCATTCCCGTTATGCACTTTCACCTTCCTATTGTTCATCTCTCTGTCCTGGAAGAAAATTAAAATTTCACTTTCGGTATTAAGATCTCAAGAATACGAAACCAAAGCATGCATCATCAAACTGTCTCAAGAGCCTCTACTTCGATTCTTTTCGGCTACTACAATCGAGCGTTACAACAATCTAAAGTAGAAATATTTGGAATTAAACATAACAAAATTGTATGAATTAAGTGGGAAGAATCACTTTGGTATGTATAAAATGGTAACATGAACCAGAATTACTTGCATACTTATAGTTCCTGCAGCCTTAATGAAATCGAAAACCTTTTCTTTTGAAGATCAGAAGATGTTCAAAGAAAAAGCCAACTCAAATTAATCAAGAATTTAGTGTGGAGTACAAAGAAATGGCAAATGACCCATCCTTTCAAATTTTGAACATGCCCATCATCAAACCTTGAAATATCTTGAGAAACAAAAGGGAAACTAAAAAAAAAAGTAAAAACCCTCTTGATGTTCTTCAAGATTAATTTTTTGTGTGTGTTATATGTCCTCCTAATCGAGAAACTAGCTATATATATTCCTAATCTTTTTTTTTTTTTCAATTCCCAATTTTTTCACCAAACATGAAGCAACTAAAACCGAGAAGTCGACTAAGGGGGACTAATTTCCTAGTTCATACAATTTCTCAAAAGTTGTATGCACAAACACATTGGTTTTAAGTTATCACATCACATGTATATCAAAGTTATGAGTATATACCTGTTGGTTCCTCTTCCAGTCCTCAACAGCCTCCTTCGCCATCGTCGCACCGATCACGACGATCAACGGAAGGATAGCGCTCACCGCGCCGTACGGCGCCAGCTGGGTGAAGGAGAGGCAGCCGGTGATGAGGAAGTATATGTTGGCCACCCTCCTGAACTGCTCGAACAGGGACTTGGGGACGAACGTGGCCACGTTGTACTTCGTCGTCGACACGTAGTTGGTCCGGTAGCCGAGGTTCCGGGCCTCGAAGCAGTCGGGCTCGTTGGCGAACGCTATCCGGGAGAACCCGGGGCCCCCGATCTGCGAAGGGCTCTCGTCCTGCAGCGCGGAGCCCCTGCCGCAGGAGAAGCTGAAGAGCTTGCTGAAGTGCAGCTTCTTTCTCCTTCCTCCAGCCATCACCACCTCCTCCAACGACACCAAGCTAGTATCTTTATTGCTTTCGATAACTTAACAGAAGAACAAGCTGGAATCAGTCGGAAAGCCCCTTCCTTTGCTAATGTTAATGGAAAAAGAAGAAGAAGAAGAAGAAGGAAGACTACTTTTTTTCCGCAAGAAACGCAGGAAATTTAAACACCGGCAGAATTAAACTAACTCGATGATTTGGAATTCTAGCAAAGACCCAGATGGGAGAAGCCTCTTCTTCGGCTAGTACACGTTCACAAAGAAGGAACCAAGGAGTGAAGATTGGATTTTTAAAGGTGCCGAGAAGGAAAGGCGCCTCCTTTTCTCTTCCCAGAGTGAAGAATTCCGAGATCGAGGGAAGCTTCCAATGGTCTCATCCTTCCTTCTTTCCTTTGTTTTGATTTTCTTCGGTTTGAAAGTTTCTTCCTTTCAAAGCCCACCACCCACCCACCCACCACCAGTCTTCGCTCGATCCCTCGTCGTGTTTGACAAACTCGTGTGGAAAACGAGAGGGGCTCCTCTCTCTATTCTATTCCTCTCGAGTGTGCGTTGTTATTTTAATGGAGAATTATTTCTTCTTCTTTCTCTTTCTCTCTGCGAGGAGGAAAGGGATGGGAAGGAAAAAAAATAGGGGGTTGAAAGTGAAAAATTAAAGATGGCGACTTTGATACTTATTAGTAAATCTCAGGTGAAAACTTTGAGCTTTAAAAAAAAAAATCAATGTTTTGTTTGTTTCTAGAAGGGGAGAGCGAGAGAGGAAAAAAAAACTAGATTTGAGGAGAGGGACATAAATCATAAATATGGTTAAATATGGTAAGTTAGTAAGTATATCACCTAAAATTTAGGGGGAAGTATATGTATATGTATGTGTCTAGTATTTATATACGAGGTTAGATTTTTATTTTTATCTTGAGCAAACGTTTAGATTTTGTTAACCTTTCTATTATTCATTCATTCATGAACTACTAGATCTAGATCTACAAGAGCTACTTATCTTAATTGTAAAAAAAAACTATTTAGTAATACCAATTTATTTAACGAGGAGGGATTGGAATTTTAGTTTTAAACATTTAAGTATATTTTCCAAAATAGCAGTAGTTTAGTTGGATTGTATTTTTTTTTTTGAATAGGTTAAATTCTTAAGCTATCCGATTTCTCGAAAGATTTGGATTGTATTTTTTTGAATTAAATCCTTAAGCTATCCGGCTTCTCAAAAAAATTTGGTCAAATAATACAAATCAACTATTGCCATTTAAAAAAAACATACATAAATGTTTAAGAGCGGAATTCTGATCCCTCTTTATTTGATAAGCTAGTTTATTACATGGATGGGACAATTTTGGCATAGATTTATCCATGATATTTAGTGCGATCCTACCATGTTAAAAAGAAAATTCTAATAATTTTATGTCCGTATAGGTTTTTATAAATCAAAAAAAAAAAAACTTCTTTATTTATATATATATATATATATATATATATATATATATATATATATATATATATATATATATATATATATATATGAAAGCCGGATAAAATTTGGGTGCAAGTTTGAAAAACAAAGTACCATTAGGTTGGATTTAGGTTTTGTATTAATCCAATAATATCTATCTAACCTGGCCATATTGGTAGACATAACTAATTATATCTTTAAAAATAATGATGATTATATAATATGAAGATACCTTGGGGCTCCCAATCAACATTTGGGGTCTTAGACAAGGAATCTACATTTATATGGCAAGGTATTTTTATTTATATTCTCTCTTTCTAGAGAAGTTTTGGTTAGGTTTAAAATGTGTCGTGTCCATGCAACATTGGTGCATGCATCATAAGTATGTCCTGGTAGTAGTTGTAGTTAGACACCTTGATTGATATATATAAAATAGTCCAAACTATTGGGTTATGTGTCAAAATTATAAGCCTACTCATTATATTTTAATTGATACAAAATAAAAGAAATTACAAACATAAAGATAAATTATTAACATATATAAAATATTTTTACATTAAAGAATTACGAGGCAAGTCAAGCACAAATCCACTAAATCTGATTACAGTTCTCTCGCAATCAAGCGAGGATACTAGGTATCCCAACGACTCTAGTAGATATAAAAGAACAAAAGAAAATTTTGTAACACTCATTGAATACAACAAAGTACTTACCGAAATCTGAAGGGACGTCGAATCTAGTTTGCTAACATTTTCCGAGTTTTTGGCGAGGTCACCGTTTGTTAGTTATTTGAATTGCTACAGAAATTGACTCCGCAAAATAACTCACTAATTTATTTGTGCTCCATCAAATTGTGTCTTTTTATACACAAAAATATATGACAATATATAGTCCTATTAGCTCTCCTTTCCATATACATATTAGATTTTTATCCTACTAGGAATACAATAAATCAAGTGCTACTCAAAATATGACTAATCTTAATTATCCATATAGTTTTGGGATGGGATTTGTTGTTTCCAAATATGATATCCCAAACTTATTTTCTCTCACATAAAGAGTATGTATCATGGTTATGAGTGTTATTTTTCTATAAAATTTGTGAAATTCATATCTTAATGTAAGAGGGGACAAATTTATAATATCATATTTGGGAACACCGGATCCCATCAAATTTTAGATGGATTTGGTTTCGATATTTGATTGCTTATCAGAATTTGGTTGGACCTACCACACACGTGTCCCGTGGCCATGAAAGGTATTTGGCATTTGCTTTGATGGAGAAGATTTATGTATTTAGTAGTTCGTCAAATTGGAAGTTGCTCTGTTCTAAAAGGCGGCCGCTTATGCGGCGTCGGGTGTCCGCTCGATGTTCGTTTAGGTGTCCGTGTAGTCCCCATGACGTTCGACTATGAATGTTTTGGGGTTTTATGGATTTTTCTGCAATTTTTAGTAATTTTTTTTGGATTATTTTTATTTTTTGAACCGTCTAGATCTAGGCGGCCGCCTAAACGGACTAGGCGCTAGGCAGAAGGTGCACGTTCGACTAGCGCTTTTCACAACCTTGAAAAGTTGCACAGTTTTACATGATGTATTGGGAATCAAATTCCGACTTTTTTACTTTTTGTAAAAAAAAAATTATTTTTTTTATCTTCTTCTTCTTTGAATAATATATTCTGATACAACTTGGCTTTATCTATTTTGGATGAAAATAGAAAGAAAAAAATAGAGGGGAAATGTATATGCCACGTCAGGCATATGTTCCTATCCCACTGTTGATTTGATGTCATAACAAAATCAAATATAATTTACAGTAAAAGAAATAGTTTACTTAATTATTAGTTTCTTGTTTGTTGGGAAAGGAAGGATGAATGTGCTTAAACAAGTTTTGAATCCAGAACCACTAGGTCTTTTTCTTGTGAAGTTTCTCTAGCCCACTCCTCTCGAACTAACTTGGTCAACTTGGCAATTTTAAGTTGAATTACTAATATGCCCATAAGGGATAATAGGCATGGCTTGCAAGTCAAATATCTAATATTCTAGAAATATGATGTTTTTGGGGGGTTTGATAACGTTCATTACATGCTTAGAATAGTTGAATCATGTGAATTTATTTTATTTTATTATTGCCACCAATCATCTAGATTTGGTTGATAATTATGGAAGTTCGTTTGAAGATAGCATACTGCCATATTAACTACTTCTTCTTTCTTCTTTTTTTAACTACTTCGCAAGCTTTAAAAAGTAAAAAAAAAAAAAAAAAAATCTCTCTCTATCTTCTACACTATATAATGCAGAAAGTAAGCCATCCAACTTTTATATATATATATATATATATATTGAAGCAAGGGTAATTAGTTTGCATGCATCTCCCTTAACCACTAAGCTAGAGGTCATTTGCTATATATATATATATATATATATATATATATATATATATATATATCATTAAAAATAATAAAAATAACAAAACAACTACCTATATACTCCAACAATTATTTTAAAAAACTTAATTAAGTATTGAACTATCTAATATGATTTATTTATAACTAAAAAATTCTAACTTAAGTGGTTAAGATGGAAGACATTTTTTTTATTGCTCGAGTTCAATTTCTAAGAATAATAGTTAAAAAAATTATATTTAATATTTTTTGCATGTGCAATGCACGTGCATATTTCTAGTTATTATAGTGTAGCCTTGAAATGGTTCAAAAATTAGTCGTCCCAATCTTTTCTATATCCTACACTAATTAATAATTATTTTAAATATTCTTATAATTAAGTACCACCACTATATGTGTTGTATGTATATTCTTACGTAATTAATAATTTTAAAAAAATACTTATAACTAACTACCACCGTACGTATACCACTTATGTAGGAAAACTGAAAATCTTTATAACTATCTAAACATATATCCAAAATTCTACGTATGTAACAAAATAAAATTAAAATATATTCAGTATCTTAATATATTAAAACTAAGTAACTAACTTTATGATATTATCTAAACATATATCCAAAGTTCTACAAAAAATATATATATATTATCAAAATATTTTAATATAATTTATTTTCTATTTATTTTTTCGTTTGGTCGTACACAGAGACTAGTAGATTATAGTTCATAGGCATATATAACACCTTTCAAATTAGTATAAAGTTAAGTAAATACTAATTTTGATTTACATGCCTAGAACTATAACGTTGTTTCATTTTAACCTCTCATACATAAATTTTTAATCAAATAAATATTTTGGAATTTATTTTTTTACTTAAATATTTTAAATTATTCTTTTTCAAATTAATCCAATGACAGTAGCAAAAAGACCATAATATCCTTATTAACTTAAATTTAAAAAACAATTTAATTTTATCTTCCATTGATGGAACAAATATATATTAACTTAAAATTTAAGAATATATTATATAGAAAATTGAACCCAAAAAAACTATAAAAGCCATCATTGCTAACTTTAGCAAGAAGAAAAAAGAAAATCGTCAACCTTCTTTTTAATTTTTCAATAGCTAATACACATGTTCAATTAAAATAATAGTTTGTAACACAAAAGATGGCGGACAAATAGGAAGATGAGCATGGACTTGTGATGGTCAAACAAGACCCCCGACTAGCAAATAAATAATACTTATTTCCATCTACAATCTTTAATAATTAAATAATTACATGCATCACCATTATCATTTCACAGAATCACAAAGATCTCATATTTATTATGTGGCAACCAATGACTTTAATTAACATGGGGCCCCTCACACTTTCCTCACTCTTCTTCATGTGGTCCTCATTGTGCAAAATTTCATGACCAAATTGCACTTTGGGATCCATAAGTGCAAATTAAATATTGTAGGGGCATACTTTTGGAAGAATGGGTTCATGGGATTTAATTTAACTAATTAAACTTTCAAAGATGGAGTAGTTTGGTAGGGTCTAGATAGGAAAATATATAGTGAGGAGTGGGTGATCTTGTCTTGTTGCTATGTTGTGAAATGTTTTAGTTGTAATTTATTGCAATTTGAAGATTCCTCTTTGTATTTAAGTATTTACATAAGCTGGATTTTTTTTAAGGAGCAACCATCGTCAAATAACTAAATTAAATTACTTTTACAGAGATATAAAATATAAGTTGCAAAAATGGATATGCGATTTACGGGTGAAAATAATGAAAATAATAAGAAAGTATGTGATAGTGCCTTATTAGATTAGGTTGGCCCTCCATTCTGTTTTTAGATGCTTAACACATAAATTCTTTCTCTCTATTGCTGCCCTATTAGATTATCAAATCCTTGTATTTTGACATTTTTGAGTAAATATGTTTTTTTTAGTAATAAGAATGATAAATTGTCCAAGATAGTTAAAAGCGCATAGGTAAAAATTGAGTACCTACAAAATATATATTCACAAGGTGATTAATTACAGAGTAATGCAATTAATATCTCCAAAATATCCTTCCAAACTATTCATTTTTAGTAGTAGCTGACGTGGCATCTGACATGGTAAGTTTTAACCCAAAAAATTTATCACCCAATTTTTTAAATTTTATTCTTAATTTTAATTTTTTTTAAATTTAAATTTTTACCATATCACTTGTCATGTCAGATATCACATCAAAAAGGAAAAACAATTTTGAAGAATAGGTTGGAGGGATTAATAGAATATTTCTTAATTAAACCAACATAACTAATCACTAATAAGATATTTGCATCGTCGGTATGTTGAAATGTTTACAATGTTAATCATATATCACAGATTCACACATGCATGTAAGTGCGACAATTTTTTTTATTATAACATATTAGTAAATATGTAGTTGGTTGTATGTATTTCATTCCCCCACGGATACTGATGTTCATCTGGAGATTATGGCACCGTGGGCTACCTCTACTGTCTGTTATCAACAAGAGGCGAATGTGTCTTTCGTCACAAAGCCCCATGTCCACAACGCATTGTCAACCACGCCTTGAGCTTTATCTCCATTCAAGAAGGAGAATACCAAAGCAGTATGGAAGAGATATGTGAGCTGCGGCGCGAATGGCCACCAGTGAAATCACTTGGCAGCCCCCATCCTATGGGGACATCAAGATTAATGTTGATGGGGCGACCTCCTCCTCAGCCTGTGCAGTTGCAGCGGTCGCAAGGGATGCACTTGGGTGCTTTATAGCAGCTGCAACAAAATATTTTGACTGCTTGCACTCTCCTGATCAAAGCCTCAAAGCAGAGTTAGAAGCTATAAAAGTTGGGATTGGGCTTGCTCGAAGTAATTTGAAATCCAGTAATATCAGTATTGAAGGAGATTCATTGATAGCCTTCAGGATCTTCAAAGGGGACTCTCAACTCATTTCCTGGAGACTCTCGGACTTGATCAACTCTATCAAACGCGAGTTATCTGCATATCAACAAATCAGCTTACTATTTGTTAGAAGATCAGGCAACAAAGTTGTCCATGACTTAGCTAGGCACGCTATCTTGAATAAGTCTACTGCTAGGTTCCTTTCTTCCCCTCCTTGTATTGACCAGGCCCTATATGAGGACTGATCTTCGGTTGTTAACATTCCTTTTTGAATTCTTCTAATAAAGGTCTTTTTCTCTCAAAAAAAAAAGCTAAAATGAATAATAGTAGTATAAATTAGTATATTATTTTATACTATGAGTAGGAAGACTAAAAACAATTATAATTACTATAATATTTATTAAGACTATTTAAGAATGACTAAAAAATAACCACCTTAACTATTCTAACTTATTATATTATTTTATATCGACATGTAAGATTATTTAGGAAGACCAGAAAACAACCACCGTAATTATCTAGTTGTCTCCATTAATTTTAATAAACAATTTAACTAGTAAACATATACAATGTTATAGGAAAAAAAAAATTACGGAGAAGAAAAAAAAACGAAAGAGAGAGAAACATTAAAAAAAAGTGAAAAAAAAAAGGAGGGGATCAGAAAATATAGATGAAATTACAATTCTCAAATTTCTACTAACAAAAGTAATATAATACTCTTCGTCAACAAAATGTAAAGCCATCGAAATCACAAGAATTCCAATGGAAGTCGTAATAAAACGTGTTGTTAAGCCTCATAAATTACACAAATTCTTTGCGTTGAAACAAATATTGACTTGACTTAGTCTTCCAAATAGAAGTCAATTTAGAAGCTATATTTTAATAGGGAGGACTAATTTGTGAACAATATTAATGCTGATCAACTCTCTGTGAATTTCCTTCTCCATTCGATCGGACTGCTGATGCATGCATGGCTGCTCAAGTTATGTTGAGCGTGTCAAAATCTTGTGCCAAGTGTTTTGGCCGCCATGGAGAAAGGTTGAATGGGTTTGTAATATCGGACTTGACTGACTTTTGTGGTAACCAAAAAATAATATAAGATCCTAAGTGAATGACAAAAAATTAGTGGATCGAGTCACAAAGCGTATTATTTCTTTCATTTATAATAATAGTGGGAGTTAGAAGACAGTAGACCCAAAAGACATGCAATACAACGCGCATAAATTGTTGTGTGTATCGTCTGACATCTAAAAAAAAGTTTGTAATAATTAAACACCTTAATTATATATGATTTTTTCTTAAATTTACTCTCATATTCTAAAGTTTGTTCTAATTTTCTAGGAATCAACGTTGCATAATTGAAATTTTGGTGACTTGGTCATTCAGAACCTTCACTGACGAATGCTTCTCAAATATGTACAAATATTCAATCAAAATATATGACAAAGAACGAATAAACTACAAAATAATAGGAATCGTCTTTTTCGTGCACACGTCTTAACAAGTACGACTAACTAGCTTAGTTCTTGATGACAAACAAACAGTCGAACACTCTCTATATCCAAACAAATAACTAGATATATACTCAAAAACAGTAAAGTTATTATTATACAGGTTATATATGTCGAAATCAGAATTTGTCAACTAAAGTTAAAAGATACAATTTATTGAAACGAAAATGTCAAAAAAAAAAAAAATTATTGAAACGTCACATGCTTTTTTTTAGATGTTCTTTTTTTTTGGGACCGGCAAGCAACGTGTCCATTCTTACGGGACCTTCGGATATATCCAATGGACTATACTCGTACGGACAAATGTCATATGCTTCAACTTAACTATCTATGCATGCTTGAAGTTTTGGTTGTGATTAATTGTAGTATAGTGTGAATCATCTTGATAATAAGGTGCGTAGATTATGAAACAAGCTAGGTCATTAATTTCACTAGACATATAGATGTGGATATTGTCAACTAATGTTGGAGACAGTAGATATGTTCTTGCATCACAATATCGAATATTAATTATCGATTCCATAGGTGATCAAGTTCATAAGTTAGGTTTGAAGCTCGGCACTACTCCCATCTCAATAAAAGTCCTGGCTTTGCCACATACCAAGAGAACATAAAATTTTGTCTAACTCTACTATTAATGTGCAAAAAATATTAAGTAACTCCTGAGTTACTAATTTTTTAAATTTGTCAATAAAAAATGGTTAGATTAAATACATTTAACCCGTTGATTTTTTTAAGGACTTAAACAGAAAAAGACAATAGTCTGAATAGAGAAATAAACTCACGTGTCATAGCCATATTGCGAGTTCTTAGTTTGACTTCATATTTGAGTTTCTATAGTCGAACTGATTTCTATGAACCAAATATGTCCTAAATCCACGTCACAATCTCTCTATGGTTTAACTGTGGGCTCGAGATTGCTTACGAAGAGTTGTTTGTGGGTTATTTACACTAATTTGTTATTCTATATTTTTGCTTAAACGAAGCTTGCTTATTTGAAATAATTACACTAACTTTCCTAATGTTTTATGTTTATTATAGGGGCCTCTTATATATTTTATATAAAATGTTATTACACTAACCTTTATTATATACATGTAATTATTTTTAAAGTAAGAAATGTCTGTTTAATAAACCGAGAACATAGAAAAGGTTAGTGTAAATAATCTGTTGTTTGTTATTATTTTTTAAAAGCAGTAGTAGAAGTTGTTTGACAAACTTATCAAATATATTTTACGAGGCTAATTAAATTTTTTGTACAACTTCCAGACGCAGGTAGAAAACAACTTCGAAAAGATAATTTTCTTTATTATTATTATTTTTTGGATAGAGGTCCAACTCGTTGGTCAAAGTATCCAATGGATGGTTACATCACACGACATAGGAGATAAAAGAGTTGTCAAGCATTTGTAGTTCATATGAAAAGCAACAAGGATATCAGACGGAACCAGTATAATTCGACTCCTAGTCTAGTGGTAATGGTAAGACATGCGGTCAAAGTGGTCAGGAGATCGATTCCAGTAGGGAGCCTTCAACACAACTGCCATATATATATATATATATATATATATATATATATATATATATATATATATATATATATATATATAGGAAAATTCTACAATACATCCGCTGGAAATGGATGTATCGATACATCCGAAATCTGGACCGTTGGATTTTAATCCAACGGTTCAGGTTTAATTCAGATAAAATAATACAGGAGACATCATTTAATGCTGATTTAGACTTCTGACCTGTTGGTAACTTGCTTTAGCAGGTCATTCTTCACTTTAATTTTTTCAATGAACACCCTAAATTAACTCATATTTACTCTCTCAAAAGTCCATCCAATTTAATCTGAACCTTTTTTTTTTTGGGTTACAGGCCATGGTAGTCGTGGTGGTGCTGGTGGTGGTGGAAAGAGAAACGGAGATGAAGAAGGAAATAAGAAACGGTTCGGATCGCGTCGAACGTCGTCGAGCACCCCTAGAACAACGAGGAGTACCAGCTGCGCCGAAAAGAATCGGTCCGCTTCGCGTCGGACGTCGTCGAGGCCTCCTCGAACAAGGAGAAGTACCAGCGGCGCCGCTCTAATTTTACTTGCCCATGCCATTGTCTGAAATTTTATTTTTCATTAGGAGTACCAGCTGCGCCGAGAAGAATCGGTCCGCTTCGCGTCGGACGTCGTCGAGGCCTCCTCGAACAAGGAGAAGTACCAGCGGCGCCGCTCTAATTTTACTGCCCATGCCATTGTCTGAAATTTTATTTTTCATTTAACAATTTAATATTTTGTTAATAAAGCTACATGTCATGGTGGTGGTGGTGAACTGAGGAAACCTGCTTCTGAGGTCGGGCGGATTATTTTTTAACTTTTCTAAAGATAATATTTTCGAGGAGAATATTTTTTTGGACAAAAATGGCCATTCTCTTTGCTTTTAACACGGAGAATGGTACATTTAGGACGGAGAATGGTACATTTAGGACGGAGAATACGGCGAATGGCCATTCTCTTTGCTTTTAATATGGCGAATGGACGGTGAATACGGCGAATGGACGGAGAATGGCCATTCTCTTTGCTTTTAATATGGCGAATGGACGGTGAATACGGCCAATGGACGGAGAATGGCCATTCTCTTTGCTTTTAATACGGCGAATGGACGGAGAATGGTACATTTAGGACGGAGAATGGACGGAGAATACGGCGAATGGCCATTCTCTTGCTTTTAATACGGCGAATGGACGGTGAATACGGTGAATGGACGGAGAATGGCCATTCACTTTGTTTTTAACACGGAGAATGGCCATTCTCTTTGCTTTTAATACGGCGAATGGACGGAGAATGGTACATTTAGGACGGAGAATGGTACATTAAGGAAGCCGACAAAAGCTCGTTCTCTCAAATCTCTTCTTTGTGTAAATTAAATCCAAGGAGGACACAATCCCTAATTTTAGTTATTGCTTAGCAGAGTCTGCTTAGTTGTTGTAAAATTGTGGTGTTGCTTCTGTGGCACTTTCATCTTTAATCTCATGTTTTCTATGAATATGTGTTCTGTTTGATTTTGATTTAGTAATCTTTCCGTATTTAGTTTTTTTGTTTCATCTAACAATTTAATATTTTTGTTATAAATCTACAGGGCATGGTGGTGCTGGAAGGAGAAACGGAGATGAAGAAGAAAAGAAGAAGTTCCGGTTCGCGGTGGACTTCGTCGAGTTCCTCAATCAAGCGGAATTAAACCTCTTATAGAGTTCCTTAATTGGAGTTGATCACGATAACCTTTTGTAATTTTCAAACGGATAGTAGAATCTTCCTCGAGCCCTCCTCAATCAAACGGCTAGTAGAATCTTCCTCGAGCTCTCCTTAATCAAACGGCTAGTAGATTGTTTGCTAGTCTCGAAATTTATTTGTCTTTCCATCTTCCTCACTTTTTGTACTTCTCTCTTGCTATATATACAATAGTTTTCTTGTTTCATAGTACTATTATTCATTCTGAAATACATAGAATAGTTTTCTGAAATACAATAGTTTTCTTGTTCTCAAGATGTCTACTCGTGTGGGGGGAAATGTAGAAGACGTAGAAGATTGGATGCCAAATCCAAATGAAACCTTCATTCCGCGTTTGTTGCGCAAGATTGAACAACATCTGTCGACGATTTCAGCTGATGTTGCAAAGATAAAAATTGAACAAATGAAGTTATCTCGGCGTTTGGATAATATTGAAGAATCTCAAGCTTTGTAGGAGGCATCTTCATCTAGAGCATTTAATAATGTGAAGGTGGTTTCCGTTGAATCTTCTTCCGAAGAGGAGGACGTGGAGCTGCAGTCTCGTAGTAAAGCATTGGACCGATATCTCGCATTGGACGCTATAGAAGAAGAAGAAACTGACTTTAGCAGTCCTTCTGAAAGAATGCGTCGAAATTTACAGCCGGTCACACCATCCAAAAATTTAATAAGGGGTTCAACCTCGAAGCCTAGCAATTGTACTAGTGTTTCTTCGAGATATTACGACTATATTTTTGCAGATGATAGACCTGACGAGTAAGTAATATGAGTTTTGATTTAATTCCAACAGTTTTTTTCTCCTAATTTATTCGTTTCTTTTCTTAGAGAAATAATATCATCTTGCAACAAAACCTATGTGTCTCGGTGGGAGATGAAGACCTTAGCTCCTTTAACTAAAATTACCAATGGGGTATGTATAAATAGTATATTTCTTCTTAGATGCCATCTATGTTTACTTCGATTCCATCGCTGACATTTTTAATAATTTATTCAGATTGTAGGTATTGTATCTGCTCTTCTCACCGTGGAGGAACGGAGAAGAACCTCCAATAAAGCTAATGTATGGTTTTTACCAATAAGGATGTCGGTGAGTGAGCATTTTATTCTTTAATGCATATGCATTAACAATTTTATCGTTTGTTTGTCCTTCGTAATGTATTAATTGATGTGTATGTAGAAAGCCACGTTACCTCCATCCGTCAAAAAGCCTTATGAATTATGGAAGAAGTTTAAATATTTTCAGGATTACATGGGATCTTTAAGCACTTGTAAAGAGGTATTAATGTATTTATGTTTAAATATTAATCCTAATTTTCTGAAAATTTACTAATTTGTTTTACCTAATTATCCTGATTCAGATATACATACCCATTCATTTGGGCGAACACTATACTCTTGCAAGAGTTGTGTTTAAAAACAGGACTGTTGAAATTTGGGACTCACTTGCATCTAAAGATGATCCGATTCAAAGCAGAACAGTTATAAAAGAAATAGTAAGCTCATATTTATCAATTTTTATGAATTGGGTACAAGAATACGCATTATACCAATACATATTATTTTCTGGTAATTGTAGCTTTCAAATTTGGATATCTTTCTCGAAGAAGAGATTTTGAAGCTGAGAAATGCTAGGTTCAGCTTTTCTACTTTTGCAATAAAACATCCTTCTTATGTTCCCCGCCAAGGCAATTTAGTTGATTGTGGAATTTTTTTAATTGCATTCATGAAAGACCGATGTAGCCTGGACTACCGTTCTATCGATGTAAGTATGAAAATATGTCGTCAAAAACTTTAACTTTTTAGAGCAATATTTTTGATGTTGTTTGTTATATGCAGTTTGATGCGGAAAAGGAAATACGCATAGTTGCTGAATGGATTACAACTTCAGAGCACAATGAAGAGCTAAAAAAGAAGTCAAATCTGGTTGAATATGGAAGACGATGATTTTTTTTCTTCTTCTTTTATATTTAATGTATGGAAAGCCCTATTGTATTATGTTCATTTGTTTTGTTGAGTTGTAATGACATTTTTGCCAAACGGCTTCAATTCTTTTTAATTAAGCAGAAAGGAGTATTTTGCCCTTCCATCGAATGACATTTTTGCCCTTCTAATTAATTCAAAACACCCCCGAACCCTTTTATTAAAAAAAGAAAAGGGAAAAAGAAAACCGTTTCGGAGCCTCCTCTTCTTCCATACTCCACTCTGTACTCAAACCTAGATCATTCTCCTCCAAAATCTTCAAACCTTCCTCTCCATTCGCAATATTCACACCATGTCGGCATCAGCAGCAGAATCATCACCGGCAGCATTACCAAATAGAGAAGATGCACCAGTTACAGAAAATCCAAAAGCGACAGACGGAGAACAACGGAAACCCTATTCTAAGAAAGTTGCAAAAAAGAAAAAGGAAAAAGTTGCTAAACAAAAAGAAGTGCAAGAAGAAGTGCAAACAGAAGGTATAACTTTGATTTTATGTTCGCAAATTCTGTATATATTTCAAGGAAAATGACATTCTCCGTCATAAAACGCATTTGAATGTTAAATTCTATTCGCCGTTTAATTTGGAACGGATAATGTCATTCTCCGTCTAACTTGAAACGGAGAATGCCGTTCCCAGTGTTAAAACCCATAAGAATGGCCATTCTCCGACCTAATTTTTGGTTTTTTTTGTTTTGCAGAAAGAAAATCTGTCAGGAATAAGGATTCAAGACTTTTCCGTTCTACCTTCAAGCCAATGCTAAATCTTATGGAGGAGGTCAATCGAGATGCTGGCCGTTTACCTGAGCCAGTTATTGGTTCCTTGAAGAATACCGGTTTCTGGAATTTTGTCGAGATTTTCTACCAAAACAGAGTCCACGTCTCCGAAATGGCCAAGGTAACGGAAGGGCTTGAGAATTTAATTGTAAGTTACACAGAAGAAGAAGATGGCGTCGGGTGCTTTGAATTGAGCACCACTGTTAAAATTGCGCCAAGCGTCAAGGATATGGCAGTCATATTCGGTCTACCGCTGAATGAAGAAAGCGTTGATGATGTTTCTTACAGAAGATTGATAAAGGAAAAACAACAGCAGCCCACACCACCAGCATCATTGAGCCTGTGCAGAGATCATTTCACAAGATTGCTGGCTAATACTAAGGGCAAACACTCAGAAGTCACGAATAAGGAAGTGAGAGACAAGTTCTTTGAATTGTTACGACGACTTCGTGGCGGAGATAACGCTGTTAATCCAGATGATTTGGCCAAGCTAATAATCTTCCACTTGTGCCAAACTGTATTCTTCACAAAGTCTGGCGGTTCAAATTTGCCGTACAGATTCTTGGCCTTGGTAGACAGTGTGGACGTGATCAACAGTATATGCTGGCCAAGGTTAATCCTGGCATATGTAATGGATAGCTTAAAGAGGAGTAGAAGCAAAACTGAACAGGGGGATTACTCAATGGCTTTCCACAAATTGGAAGGTTGCATAATATACTTCCTCTATTGGTTTGCAGAACATAGTAAATTTGTGGAAAGGAAGTTCGCCCCAATTCCTGATTACCCAAGATTTTTCACATAGAATGGGTACGATATCTCAAACTTCCTCAAGGCCGAATATCACAACAAAATGAGATCGAAGATGATATTGGAAGATCTGGTTATACCTGTTGGGAAAGAAGAAGGGCACAAAGAAGAGGAGCCACCTATAGAAGAAGTTGAAAAAGAGGGAGAAGAAGAACACCAAGAAGCAGGTGGGGATAATTTTGATGAACAACGGATAACACCGCATCATGAAATGGGCGCTGTGATGGACGACTCAGCAAAGGAATTGGAGGATTTGAGAAGACATCATTCTGATATTCTTGCGCAGAATGAAGAACTGAAAGAAAAGTTGAAAGAGATGGAGGCACAAGGAGCGCAGTTACGTGCAGCCAACTTTGAGAATGCCATACTCAAAGAAAAGCTGAAAGTGCTCCAGGCAGAAGAAGAGCAACAACGTGCAGTCAACCTTGTGATGGAGGGCTCTGTGCATGAACTGGAGGATTTGAGAAGACATCATTCTGATATTCTTGCGCAGAATGAAGAACTCAAAGAAAAGTTGAAAGAGCTCGAGGCACAAGAATCACAATAACGTACAGTCAACGTTCTGATGGAGGGCTCTGTGCATGAACTGGAGGATTTGAGAAAGCAGAATTCTGTTCTTAAATCAGATCTACATGCACAAGGTAAAATCTTTTCTATTTCAAATTTCTGATTTGTAATCTTCCAGGAGAATGACTATTCTCCGTGTACTATAACACGGAGAATAGTCATTCTCCGTGTTATTTGGAACGGATAATTGCTATTCCCTATCATGTCGATACTGGAAAGGTTATTCTCCGTGTAATTCCAAACGGAGAATTCTATTCTCCGTATTATATTATACGGAGAATGTCATTCTCCGTGTTAGGTTCACATCATACATTTCATTGTTGTTTGTTTTATTTCAGTGCGAACAACCAAACAACTCAGAGAAACAAATGAAAGGCTCGTTGAGGAGAAAAGGGAGCTTCAAAATAAAGTTGAATCATTTAAGATTGAAGCCAATGAAAAGGATTACAAAATTAAAGATCTCGAAGCCATGGCTAAAGTACTTCAGAATGAGGAGTTACAAGCTGCTGCTGAACCTGCTGCTCCAAGAGAAGTCAGAAGAAGAGGAGGATCGGGGGGAAAGAGGTTAATAAAAAGCAATACAGTTGGAGAGGCTAATAAAAAGCGGAAGGTTAATGATGCTACGAAATCCCGAGAAGACGCCAAAATGGCTGAATTAAAGAAGAACCGCGTCATACTAAGGGAATGCGATGAACTCTTACTTTGGAAACATGCGGATGAAGAGCTGAAGAAACAATACATCGACATCGTAATTCCCAGAAAGAATTCTCCAAAGTATGTATTCTGAACCCTTTTTTTATTTCGTTTTTTCTAGACTTTTTTCACAATTATGTAATGAGAATCTATCTTTATTAATTTAATCTAAACTAAATTTATGTGCAGTGATATGGTATACGAATTTTATCCGGAAAAGGGTGAAAATGAAGTTTCAGTCCTACTGTCGGCAATAGACATGCAAGACATACTCAACTATGACGACATGGAGGCTGGCATACTGGACATAATAATAAGGAAGCTGAAAGAAATTCAAGGCAGTAAAAGGTGTGCCCCGTCTAGTTCGAAGGAGGTGCCATTGATCCAGAAAAAAAAGCCGGCGCTCCAATCCCATAAGTGGTCTGCATTCATGACGGCCCACACATTGGTAAGAATTCAAACAGAAAAATCCATATTCATGTGTACACCGATGAAAAATGACAGAAAAAAATTACTCATGATATTGTGTATTGTTTTTGGGAAACAACAGACCGTCATTCAACGTGTCAATGAAGAAACCGCAAAACCCGGCGCCTGTGAAGACATCCAAAAAGTAGAAGACTTCGTCATGGATTTGGAGGACGACAAGAGTTGTTATTCATCCCACTTTTTAATGCAACCATCAAACACTATACTCTGCTCACATTCAACTTTATCTCCTACGACTGGACACACTACACTCCTTGTGGCAAACCACGTACGATACGTGCAAGGTGGATGCAGAATTAACGAAGAAAACCTTAGAGCCTATCGTCAGGAGAAAAGTTGATATGATAAGGGAGAGATGCCCGACGAAGAAGAAGTATGAGAGCAAAGTGCTGAATTGTTCTCTAAATTGCCCACAACAACGGGCACCCAACCGCCTCTTGTACACGGCGTATTATATGAATAGGTTGACGACTCCTCCCTTCGAAATACGGGAGGAAATGACAATGAAAGTCACCAGAAGATTACAAAGTGAGGTTGTCATGGGCTAAGGAGTTGCTTTCAGCAATATGTAAAATCGATCCTAGCAATGACATTGTAAAACAACAATGTAATATGTAATTGGACAAGGAACTTCTGTCTTTTAAAGCTCTGCTTTTATAATATAATCATTTTGAATTACTTTACATCGTCAAAACCACGAAAAGTTTGACTTTTTTTATATATGAAACAACTCGAACTCATGCGCCAAAAGGGCAGTGGGTTCCTTAGCCTCAGGAGTCTATCTCTTCGACATGTTCCTTTGAAGAAGGATGGCTTTACACGTGCTCTCCCTCAAAACAAAATTCCTTGAGGCAGTGGGTCCTTTGCCTCAGTGAGTTCCTTTGCACGGAGGATGCACGATGAAGTGACTTGCCTCAAGGAGTCATGCTACGGTTCCTATGCTCTGACCATGCACGATCAATACCATCTACCACGCGGACACGAACTGAAGACGACAGAGAACAACACTCCTTGACAGTTGAAGCTTTCAATTGGATTCCTTGAAGCAAAACACTTCATCGTGCATCGTCAGAGGAGTGTGTTCTCAAGGAATTCAATTGAAAGCTTCAACTGTCAAGGAGTGTTGTTCTCTGTCGTCTTTCAGTTCGTGTCCGCGTCGTATTCATCGTGCATCGTCAGAGCATAGGAACCGTTGCATGACTCCTTGAGGCAAGTCACTTCATCGTGCATCCTCCGTGCAAAGGAACTCACTGAGGCAAAGGAACCCACTGCCCCAAGGAATTTTGTTTTGAGGCAGAGCACCGTGCAAAGCCATCCTTCTTCAACAAGGAACATGTAGAAGAGATAGACTCCTGAGGCAAAGGAACCCCCTGTCTCAAGGAATTTTGTTAACTTGTGGCAGAGCACCGTGCAAAGCCAACTTGTTCACAAGGAACATGTCGAAGGGATAGACTCCTGGCTGGCGATCGACAGAGCGTGGAACGATAATAAACTCCAAACTCATGCACATCTCAGTCTTCTGAAGGACTTCACCACCTGCATCGTCGGACCAATGGAACACGTTGAAGAGATGAACTCCTGGCGGCAAAGGACACCGTACAGTCCAGCCAATCAACGTGCGGGCGCTTCGACAGAGCGTGGAATGGCAATAAATCCAAACCCAGCACATGTCAGTCTTCTGAAGGACTTCACCACCAAAGCTTCTTCGAACGAGGAGATCGACAACCAAGAGGAAAGAGTCTTGCCAAGGCGGGGATCGGTAGAGTCCATCGCCACAAGAAAGCTAAGTGAGATGAGAACAAACTCTCTCTACACTACTGGCATTTATAGGCATGGAACAACTCAGACTCATGCGCCAAAAAGACAGCCACTTCGAATTATGCCCCTGCTCAATTAAAGCTAAGTAAGACTGGAACAATTAATTTCCATCAATACCAATGCCATTAATAACAATGAATAACCTTTTGAATTCTGCCAACTTTGATACCCCTTACTGTATCAAGTTTTTTTCTTGATACATAGGGGGTATCAAAGTTTTGATACCCCTATGTATGACATGTGGGCCCTTTCCTGCTTTAAAAAATGTGTACAAATATATATATATATACATAAATTTTAATAGGGCCCACAAAACTCTTTTCTAACAAATCTTTTCAAAGTTTTGATACCCCGATGTATGACATGTGGTCCCCTCTGCTTTGTAAAACGTGTAAACAATATATATACACATTATTTTTGAGATGGCCCACATGTCATCATAGGTGCCTGTATCAAAGTTTTTTCCCTTTTAAATAGCACCCATAATTAACTTACAAAAAGTATAAATAAAACAAATATTGTTATAGTCAAGATTTGAACCAATGACCTCTGAACAAGTCTAGCAGTGTAACCACGACCACAATAGCATTCTCCGTGTTTTATTAAACGGAGAATAACATCTCCATTTTGAATTAAACGGAGAATAGCTTCACAGTGTAAAAACAAATTAGAATGTTCATTCTCCGTTTAAATTAAAACGGAGAATGACATTTGCCACATAAGAATGACATTGTAAAACAACAATGTAATTATGATGTAATGGGCAAGGACTTCTGTCTTGATAAGCTCTGCTTTTATAATTAATCATTTTTGAATTACATTACATTGTCAAAACCACGAAAAGTTGACTTTTATTTACATATGAAACAACTCGAAGGATGCACGAAAAGGAATTCCTTGAGCAGTGGTTCCTTTGCCTCAGTGAGATCTTTTGCTCGGAGGATGCACGATGAAGTGACTTGCCTCAAGGAGTCATCCTACGGTTCGTATGCTCTGACGATGCACGATGACTACCATCTACCACGCGGACACGAACTGAAGACGACAGAGAACAACACTCATTGACAGTGGAAAGCTTTCAATTGGACTCCTTAACATCTCCTTTGAATTAAACGGAGAATAGCATTCAAAGTGTTAAAAACAAATTAGAAGTTCATCTCTCCGTGTCATTGAAACGGAGAATGTTATTCTCCCGTTTTGAACTGCACGGAGAACATATTTTCTCCTTTTTTGATGTACTACGTTTGAAATTGGAATTTAATGTTCTCCATTTTTTATCTAATTGTCTTCTCAAACTTTTGCATTGGAGAACATATTTTTTATCTAGTTGTCTCGTGTGAATGACATCTTGCCACATAATAAAGACATTATCTTAAGTCAACGACGTTTCATTTTATTCCATTGCTCATTTCACTATTCGCTTTCGTACTTTACAATTACGATAATCGTGACCCATTTTTTTTACAAAATCTACATATTCTAGCCTTCGGGATAGAGTGACTTTCTGTAGGCTGGCTTGATTTCCCTTGAGAAGGTCTTCCTTTTGTTGCTACCGGATTTGGCTCTTTTAAAGCTTCATGCACTCCTTGAACTGCATCAGCTACCATTTGTTCTTCTTCGCAATATCGGACACCATTTCTTTCAACTCCTCAGAACAGACGACATCAACTCCGTTCCCCTTTCTTGAACTTTGCTTGATTTTTTACAAAAGTATGTAAACAGTTAACTTGTTCATTAATAGCACCATACCTTTGCTCTCA
>JANAVB010043418.1:16230197-16275197 GCA_029216955.1 Iris pallida | reverse complement strand
GGTTTGGCGATGAGATAGAGTCTGATTTTGGATGTATTTTTCGGGTGTAGGAATTTAAAGTTTTCGCAGCAAAGCTAGCGACAATGCCAAAATTTTAAATACCATAATCCTATAGGTATGTACCTAGTTACGGACTCTATGGATTATCGATGTTGTACTTACTAGCGTAACGAGGATTCTGGTAACATAGTTCTGAATAGACGGATATGATTATCAGATTACAGAATACATACCATATAGATGGTGCCATAGTATGGAATAAGATATCAGCATGGATGTTTCTTAAGTTATAGATTAGATAGAGGGAGCTAGGCCACCTGTAGCGTAGAACCATGCCCCGCACCATCAGAGGGATATACCCCAGAAGGGCAGGACTTTTGCTGCGGGTGACGAGTTAGCAGGTCTGTCCTTCATGTCCTTCTTTTTTATCTTGTTGTGTGATTCCATTAGTACCTGTCAGGATGTATTGTGCTATGATAGATTGTATAGTGACCTTGTTCGAGACTATGAAATCATGACCATTAGGACCATGTTTGTGAGCTTTTAGATAGAATTTTCTGGACCTTGATTGTTGGGGGTTTAACCTAGAAGGAGTATCATGATTGGACAGACCATATGATTATCAGATTGTATCTTGGGAGGATTTTTGAACATATCATCTCTACCTTTCGTTTCATTCTTTTTCAAAAAAAAATTATTTTGTTTTATCATCACTTAACTTAGGAGTAGGGATAACTTCAGATAACTAGTCTAATTCTTTGTAGAACTTTATTAGTTATAACCCTTTCATAGTATAATGGTTTGATAGCTTGTATTAGGACTTATTATTAGGTATAGTAGTCTAGTTGACATTAGACTAGTAACCTTTCATAGTTAAATCTCTGTTGATTTTGACTATCAGTTTTATATAGGATTTTAGTCTGCTCAGGAGGTAGTGACCCCTCTGGCTCACCAGAAGGATAGTAGGATATATTGATGGTTAGAACAGTAATATTTCGTAGGTGTACTTTAGAAACAACAAGGATATTCGAGGTCGGTTTGTTTTGTGGACTTGAATAATTTTAGGTTATTGATTCTCGAGATATTTCACTTAAGATTGTGATGCTGAATTTAGGAATTTAGAAATGGAGAAGAGAATGTAACTATGAAGCGACGATGATACCAAAATTGAATAAGATGTTGGTAAAGGGACAGAGTGAACACAAGGATTTTAGATTATGGGGAAATTTAAAGATTTTATGGAGGTTTTAAATTTTAAGAAGAATAATATTTGAAGGTATACGTGAAGAAAATACGAAGGTCAATTTCATGATAAAGAATAAGTTCCTGCATGACATAGTAGTATTAGCTTTGAATAAATTCGAGGACAGTGATTTGAACAAGTTCGAGGATTTCATAGACTTTGATCTAGAGATTTTGGATGCAAGTTAGGACAAGGTGTAGAAATTTAAATTTTTGGGATGATTAAGTGGATAAGGGAGGGTAAGATCAAAATGAAGGAATAAGAGTTTTAACAAGAGCATGATTCATGATAAATGCCTTAGGAATTTAGGCCCTACTTCCAAGAGAGAGTTCTAGTCACCAGACCTAGTTGGAGGTGAGTTCTGACCTAGACCTTAGCATGTCTTTGATGAATTGATGCACCCTACTATTGCCTGTATGATTTGATACCTTGTGATTGCCTTGTGCTATAGTATGGCTAGTATAGCTAGATGAGACCTCAGACTGATATTGCCTGCCATGATTCTGTATGTTATTCTTTCAAATTGCATGATTTAGATAAGCTTCTAAGTCCATGATTGTTGTGGACGTGACCTTAAGAGGAGTACGACCACCTTAAATTTCGAGGACGAAATTCTTCTAAGGGGTATACTTGTAACCACCACTTTTCTAAAATAAAGATAATTTTAAACTTTTGTAAAAGTTTATTATTTAATAATATAATTTATGATTTATGGAAATTTTTAATTAATTTAATACTATTTAAAATTGGTGAATTATAATTTTGATGTGTTAGCTAGTGAGCCCTAGAACTGTTGAGCCTAGAGACTTACCATGACCATGGGACCTAACCATGCGATTAGAATGACTATTTACAACATTTTTTGCTTGAGGGTATTTTGGTCATTTTGACTTTTTGGTGATTTTAAAATTTTATTAATTAAATATGTGTTATTTGTTTAGTTGAGACTTGACCTAGAATCTTAGCCTAATCTACATTAGCCTTGAGCTTAGAATCTTGATTAGGATATCCTACTAAGCGACAAGATTAGCAATATCTAGATATAGGTAAGATATTTTCTCCTTAGGATATTTATAGAAAGAAAACCTTAGGACTAAATTGAACCAATGGGAGGACTTAAAATTTGGTGGAGAAGCCTTAGCCACCCATCTACATCTAAACCCACTATAGGTAGGTTAGCCTCATTTCCTTTCATTTTATTCCATCTTACCTCTTTTCCTTTACAAAGTGTTCTTCCCCAAATTAGAGAGCTTCCATCTTTGATTTGATCTCCAAATCCTTACATCCCTCCACCAAAACTTCCATCCAACCTTCTCATACTACCAAGGGAGGGTGCTAGCAAAGATTTGGTGCAAAGTGCAAGGAGGAGTGTCCTTTTTGGAAGATCTTCATGTCGGAGCCGTGTCCTTGTGAGTATCATTGGGATTCCACTCCCAATAGGTAAAACCAACCCTCTAAATTGATTTCTTATGCATATTAGTTAGTTTTGAATCCATAGGATCCACCCCCATGCATGTACCCCATTTAGATTCAAATTTGAGGCCATTTGGAGCTCTCTTGAGGATTTTAGATATGTGTCTTGTGTCCTACTTGATAGATCCTAAATTAGGACATCCCATGTGTATGTATGTATGCTAATAGTTTAAATAGATATTTAAATTCAGTTTTAAAATGGCTAGAGAGTGGATTTATCTTAGTTAGGATGGTTAGAATGAATTTTATTTGGATACCTATGTTGGTATCCATGTATCTTGTCCTACATGTGTTTTTTTATCCAAAATAACTCAAATTCGTCATAATATTCATCCACGTTAAGCAACTTAGAAATGTCATAACTTTTAGCTTAGAACTCCGATTAATCTTTCATTTTTTTTAAAGAACCGTATCAAAGTTAACTTTCCAAATATGTATTTTAATAAGCCAAAATCGTTTTGAAACTTTCAGTAAAACTATTTGAGTGTCAGTTGTACGAAAGACGAACGTGTTTCGGTATTTTTGCGATTCCTGGAGCTTTCGGACACGAAAATGAGATCCGTTTAAAATTTCGGAAAGCTAACACAAAGGGCTACGATATACTTTAATCCTAGAATTTAGTGAAGGCCCAATTGGTACAGTACTGGTTTTAAGTAGAAGAGTGACTATACGATATAGGCATTTTGTGTAACCTATGAGCCTATGTAGTATGGATATTAAATAAATATAGAGTATGTAATGTATGATATGTCAGATGAATGAAATTATATATATATGATATGTATCCTCTTTACATTAATGTATATATATGGTTGAATGCAAGCATGTAGGAATGCAATCAATGTAATGTATGTAAGCAATGCATAAATGCATGAATGAAAGAATGATATACAATGTATGCATGAAAGTATATAATGAATGCTAGATATAAATGCAAGGTATACATGTAATGATAGATATGAATATATAATATATACATAATGTAATACAATATATAATGATAGCATGTATGGTAATGTAGAATATATGACCATTATTTTTTCTTTTCCTTACATTCTTCCTTTCCTTCCCTTTCTATTTTAGTTTTTCTCCCTTTTTTCATCTTCTATTTTTACATGTTGTATACAATGTATATAATGTATAGATACATATAAGTATGTAGTATGCATGAATGACATATATGTAATGAAAATAAGTATATGTATGCAACTTAATGATATCAAAATGGATATAATGCATGAACTGAAGTATGCATGTATATGGGATATGAATGAATGATATATATATATATATATATATATATATATATATATATATATATATATATATATATATGTGTGGTGTGTGTGTGTGTGTGTGTGTGTGTGTGTGTGTTAAGGTAATCTAATGTATGTATTCACATATATTTTGAGTTAAATATATGAGTTTGTATGCATATATTATATGTATGCATGTCTGTAGAAATGAATATAATATAATGTAGAGTATGCATATATGAATATAATGTATGCAAGTATATAATGTATTCAGATATGTATGTATGCATCTATATATGTATGTATAGGTGCATGAATGAATGCAAGTATGCATATATGATATGTATGTAGGCATGTATGCAATGTAAGTATGTATGTATTTTTATAAACTGAGTTAACCTATAACCTTTTACAAACATGTATTCATACACCCTTTGACACCATGTATCACATGTCACATATACCTACTTATCAATAAATCTGAGAACATTAACATATATATATATATATATATATATATATATATATATATATATATATATATATATATAGAAGGAAAAGTAAAAGAGTAAGTGTGTGTGTGTGTGTGTGTGTGTGTGTGTGTGTGTGTGTGTGTGTGTGTGTGTGTGTGTGTGGCATGTGTGTGAAAGGATATGTGTTAATGTTTTCAGATTTAGTGATAAGTAGGTGTTTGTGACATGTGATACATGGTGTCAAAGGGTGTATGAATGCATGTGTGTAAAAGGTTATAGGTTAACTCAGTTTATAGAAATGCATACATACATACTTATATTGCATATATGCCTACATACATATCATATATGCATACTTGCATTCGTTCATGCACTTATACATACATACATAGATGCATACATACATATTTGAATACATTATATACTTGCATACATTATATTCATATATGCATACTCTACATTATATTACATTCATTCCTGCAGACATGAAATATATATATATATATATATATATATATATATATATATATATATATATATATAATAATTTTTTTTTGGCGGCTAGGTCTCCCTCGCGATTGCGCTGCTCGCCCCTTCCGGGAGACGTCGGCCGGCCCCGGCCATGTCGGCGGCCGCTCCTAGCTCCGCCTCCCCCTCGGTTTTCCAATCCCCCTTAATCTCTTGCTCCTCAGTCGCCACCCCCATTTTGCCCACTTCTAATTCTTGTAACCCTCCTCCGGCCCACTCTCCGCCTAACCCCTGTCCTTGTCTGTCGCCGACCACCGTCCTCCTCGCCCTAGTTCCCCCCTCACCTCCACCGCTTCCCTCTGGGGACCCGACCCCCTCGGCCCCCCCTCCGACTCCCTCACCCTCGGTTTCCCCTGCTCCCTTAGCTTTTCCGGCGCCTCCTTCTGCGCACAAGCCACCGACAGCCTCCACTCAACCCCCTCCAGCTTTCACCACTGCGCCGTCGTCGTTTGCGGTCGTGGTCTGCGCTCCGTCGGTGGCGGAGCAGGGCGCGGCCCCTGCCTTCGGGGATGTCCCTCGGGCCGGCCTCGGTTGCCAGATTTCGTCGTTTCTTGGAGCTCCGGCCATCTCCTTCCCGGCTGCAGCGGTCGAGGCCCTGGTCTTCCCTCTTCGTTGGGCCTTGATCGGCAAGTTCTCTCACTCCCGCCCGTCCGTGGATGCTGTGCGGCGAGCCATGGAGGGCATGAAGTTCGCCGGCACTGTCGAAGTCGGTCTGATTGATGGGAGGCACATGCTCATTTGCCCTAGCCTTGAAGTAGATTTCCTCCGCATTAGATCCCGGGAACTTTGGTTGGTTGCGAACGCTCCGATGCGGGTGTTCAGATGGGATCCTAGTTTTATTCCCAATCGGGAGTCGGCCATCACTCCGGTGTGGGTCTCCCTTCCTGGTTTGCCATTTCATCTATTCGCCAAAGTGGCCATTTTCGCCATTGCCCAGGGGATTGGTCAACCTCTCCTGATCGATCGCGCCACGGCGCAACGCTTCAGACCGAGTCAAGCCTGGGTTCTTATCGAGCTGGATTCCAGCAAGCCCCTCCCCCCTAAGGTTCATCTGATTCTTCCGCAAGGCAATAGCGCTTGGCAACAAATCAGATATGAGCGCACCCCACAGTACTGCGATCACTGTTATCATCAAGGCCATACGATCCGTTCGTGCAAGAGAAGGAAGGAAACAGCAGAGGAAGCCAACAAGGACAAAGGGAAAGGAACAGAGGGCGAAAGCGCTATTCCTACAAGAGAGGGAAGCAGTGTCTCGCTCGAACCTGATAGTATTGCTGCCAACCTTCAGCCCAACAGAGGAAGACGCAGGAATAGAAAGCGGAAGAGTCGCGAGAAGGAGGCTGTTCAGATCGAACCCATCATCCCTGCCCTACCCGGCAGCCCGAGGAGCGAGCCGACGGCCATTGCCGAGATCGAGCCCGGGCAGCCCAGCAGTGACCAGAACACCAATGCTTCAGAGTGGCGATTAGTGCTATATCAACCTTATCTTATTCCTATTGCAGAGGAAAGTGAAGACCAGATGGAAGAAGTCGCCCAGGCCAGTGAAGCGGCCATATTAGTCAACTTCGCTGAAGACTCGCAGAATCGATGGGCCATCCTGGCCACAGACGATTTTTTCGAGAAATGAGTTGAGCAACAAGGGTCCCATCATCAGGAGGCGATCCAGGAAAGCACGGACATCCCCATCGGGAGAGTTATGTCATCTCCTAACACCCCCAGGATTCTGAGTTCGGCCACAAGGAGGGGCCAAAACTCCAACACTAAATGTTAAGTATGTTAATTTGGAACGCGAGGGGGCTAGCTAACTCTCAGACCCTCAACCGGCTCAAAAGTCTCAAGGAGACGCACCGGCTTGTCATCCTGGCGGTGATTGAATCCAAAGTTGATGCTGGCAAGTTCAACAGTTTTCGTCTCAAGCTCGGCTTCAATGGGGGAGCCGCTTACGGTAAAGACATCTGGGTTTTTTTGAATAGAGACGTGGAGGCAGAGATCGTCACGGAGAGCTCGCAATCCCTTTCCTTTCTCTTCCGTCACCCCTACATCGACGATTCCATACTCCTGTCTATTGTCCATGGTAGCTGCCAGCGGCGGATGAGACGAGAGCTATGGGACGAGCTGCTCCATCTGCAGAATCGTTTCCCTCAGTCCCCGTGGTTGTGCGGCGAGGATTTCAACGCGATCACCGTTTCGACGGAGAAGACGGGTGGCCTCGCTCCTTCTTCAGGATCCATGTTTGAATTCAATCAGTTTGTGCTCGACGCCGGGCTGTCTCCGATCAGTTTCTCGGGGAATGAGTTCACGTTGACGAACTCCCAAGATGGCGGCGATCACCAGCGGTCCAGGCTCGACAGGATTTTCTCCAATCAGCGCTGGAGGGACATCGTTCACGACTCTCACGTCTCTCATCTGTGTAGGGTGGAGTCCGATCACTCGCCCCTCCTCCTTGACATCCATACTACCAGACCGGAGCATTGCAGGAGCTTCAAGTACCTCGATTTCTGGAGCTCGCACGCCGACTTCCGCAGCGTGGTCGAGGCTGCTTGGGTTTCGGCGTTCCACGCCAACCCCCTGATCCGGATTGGGCTTAGATTGGCTGCCACGCGGAGGGCCCACAAGCGTTGGAGCCGCGACACTTTCGGTGACATTTTCCTTGCTCTGAAGGACGTCGAGGCGGCCGTCCAGCTCGCTGAGCTCGAGTTTGAAAGGAGTGGCGACCCCGTTCGTCGTTCGTCTTTGCACGCTGCTCGTGCTAGGCTGAAGCGCTGCATCTTCAACGAGACCAGCTTCTGGCGTCAAAAGGCGCACATCAAGTGGGACAACGACGGTGACAGGAATTCGAAATTCTTCCACGACTGCGTGCGGCAGCGGAGATGCTCCCTCAACATTCATCAGATTCGTGGGAAGGATGGTGACGTCGTCCGGGGTCAGACGGCCGTTGCGACTGCGGCAGAAACGTATTTTTCTCATCTGTTCGCGAAGGAAAGGTTGGTTGCCGATGCGGAGTTTCGGGACGCTATTCCTCAGCTGATCGATAAGGCGGATAACACCGATCTGATTAGAAACGTCTCCAGAGATGAGGTGGAAGCGGCGGTTCGGGCATTGAGCAATGACAGTGCCCCCGGACCCGATGGGTTCTCTGGTGGATTTTTCGATGAGTGCTGGGACACGGTGGGTAGCGACGTCGTCAGCGCCGTTGAGGCCTTTTTCGAGGGTTGCCAGTACCCCAGATCGATCTTCAGTTCTTTTCTTATGCTGATCCCGAAGTTGACCAATCCCACAACATTCGCGAATTTTTGCCCCATTAGCATCTGCAATTTCATGAACAAGGTCATCGCGAAGGTGACTGCTAGTAGGATGGCGCCTCTCCTTCCTAAAATTATTTCCAGGGAGCAGAGCGGCTTCGTACAGGGGAGGAGCATTGTCGACAATATTCTTTGGCCCAGGAGTTGGTCAGCAAGATGGGTCGCGACAACCGCGGAGGCAACGTCGCGATGAAGATTGACATGGAGAAGGCGTACGACAGACTGGATTGGCAGCATCTGATTGGGGTTTTGCGGAAGTTCGGTTTCTCGGAAGTGTGGATCGACATCTTATTCCGCTCGGTTAGCAGCTCTTGGTTCTCGGTCCTCATCAACGGGGGTCCCCTCGGGTTTCTTCCGGTCTCATCGGGGAGTTCGGCAAGGAGACCCCCTGTCGGCCTCCTTATTTATTATTGCGGCGGAAGCCCTTAGTCGTAACCTTATTAAGTTGGGTTCCGCTCGGAGCTTCGGTCGCTACCGGATGACTAGCGGGTGCCCGCTCATTACACACCTGTCGTACGCCGACGACGTCCTGGTGTTCTCGTCGGCGACAGGCGTACGGTGAAGATGATTATGCAGCAGCTCCAGAGATACCAGCAGTCGTCCGGTCAGCGGATTAATGCCACGAAGAGCCGCATCTATATCCACGAGGACAGCGCGAGGAGACAAGGACGACTCTGGCGGCTTGCTCGGGTTTCCCCGTCTCCTCGCCCCTTTCACCTACTTGGATGCCCGATTCACTACGGTAGGAGGAAGGCCATCTGTTCGAGCGTTCATCCCAGGATCCAGTCGAGAATCAGCGGGTGGCAGCACAGCACCCTCTCTATCGGGGGTCGCCTTATCCTACTCAGACATGTCCTGTGCTCGATGCAATATATGTGTTGGCTGCGTGCTCTCCGCCGAAGAGTAGTCATTGAGGTAATCGAGCGATCATTTAACAGGTTTTTTGGGGTCAATCGCAGGTCGTCGGTCGCATGCGGTGGGCTAGCTGGGAGAGTGTCGCGAGGCCCACCGGGGAGGGGGGTCTTGGGATCCGTAGCATCAGCGACATGGTCTCCGCCCTTTCGGTGAAGCTCTGGTGGCGAGTGCGAACCGAGTACAGCTTATGGACCGATTACATGCGGTCGGCGTATTTCCCGCGTACATCCTTCCTGGCTGGTGCCAATAGCAGCGCTTCTGCTATTTGCGTCGCCTGATCTCAGGTCGGGAGCGGGAGCGAGCGTCACATTAGGGTGGAGATTGGCCGGGGGGAGGTGGACGCCTTCGCCGAGGACTGGACAGGGAGAGCAGCTCCCCCGCGGCAGGCGGAGCAGCAGCGAGCAGTCGCAGCTGGTGCGGCACTTCCAGGCGGACGGCAGCTGGGATTTGCCCCGGATTGCAGCGGCCTTTGGACAGAAGGTTGCTGACGGTATTGTCGAAGACGGGCTGCAAATTTCGGATCAGGCGACTCTTTCCGGTGGAGGCTGACTAGGGACGGGATTTTCACGACGCGCTCGGCTTGGACAGTTGCAGGTCCAGATTTCCAGGACCATCCGATCCTTTTCCTGTTTGGGGGAGTCGATTCCGATCAAGTGGTCGATCCTTCAGTGGCGATTGGTTAGGCTCAAGCTTCCGACAGATGACTGGCTTCGGGACTGGTTTCGCCATTGCCTCTATATGTCACTGCTGCGAATCTCGGACGTTGAGAGCCTGGATCATATTTTCTCCTCCGGCAACCTTGCGGACAGCCTTTGGGATCACTTTCAGACGTCTAGAGGCATCCCGGAGCGGTCGTCTCATCTTCCCAGCGACTCGTGGATTGGGGCAACGCTAGGACGGACCAGAACGACATCACGGCGTCGGCGATCATGGGTTCTGTGGAAGAATCGTAACAAGCACGGTATGAAGGCATTTCCCAGGCCTACGCTTCTCCAGCTGGGGGAGAAGTGGAGCGGCAATGCTCGAAGGTCAGGGCCCCTCTGTGTAGGGTCGGGTCCCTAGTGGGCGAGGGAGGGACTTGGGTGAGGTTTTGGGCCTTCGGGCCATTTTGGCTTTTAGTTTTTGGCATGTGGCTTGGCTTGTTGGCGGCCACAGGGCGTGGCGTGCTGTGCACTTTTGTGGCCCCCCGTGTAACCGATTTTTTCCCATGCAATATAGTCTTCGGTTTTCCAAAAAAAAAATATAAAAAAATAAAAATAAAAATAAAAAATATATATATATATATATATATATATAATATATATATATATATATATAATTATATAATATATATATATATATAATATATATATATATAATATATATATTTTATAGTATGTATGTCTATCTATATATTATATAATCTATATAATATATATATATATATATATATATATATTATATATAATTATAGCTTCCTATATATCATGTATATAATATGTGAATGCTATGAGGATGTATCCATATATAGCTATAGCTATATGATGTGTTTATACATATGTAAATTGTATTAGGTAGATTGAGATTATATTATATATATAATATATATATTATATATATATATATATAAATAATATATATAGGTTTTGTGCTATGTGTTAGCATGTGATTATAGGCTAAGTGTTCTATAGGTGATGCTTGCATAAACTATGGATTAGACCTAGATTAGACTAGAGTTGACCTGGTTGACTAGACTGTTGACCAAAAGTCAACATTGAGTCTATATGTGACCAATTGACTTAATTTGACTAAAGTTTGACTTTGACCCAGAGTTGACCAAGTTTGACTTTGACCTAGATTGACCTAGAAATCATTTAGATGCATTGTAAAGTTCAATATTACCATTCTAGACATGTTGTGACCTGTGTTGCTCTAAATAGGACCCATCTACTCTGTCTGGACATCTACACTTATCAAATACTCAGGATATCAGGCGAGTACATTCTCTGACCGTTTCATACTTGCTAGAACTTATATTCCTGCTCTAGATTACTTTACTTGATGTTGTCACATTGGTAACATGGATTGGTACTATATGGATCTTTTCATGAGATGTTATCTCCCTCGGGAGCATAGGTATATCATGTCATGTGTGTTTTACTTACATTGTATCTCTATGCTTTCACTATTCATGTATCCTTTGGTGAATCATATATCCTCATATTCACAGAGCCCTCATGAATCAATTTTACATGCTCTCATTTATGAGACAGTAAAATCATGAATCTTAACATAACTTGTCTCGATCCTTGTGTATTGATTGGGGATGGGGGAGTAGAAATAGTCATGTGAATAATTTCAAAGTAGTGTAGTCATGAATCAACTCTGTAGTATAGCCATGAATTATTTTCAGCTATTCACATGTCTATCTTATTTGAATCACTAGTACTGATAGTTCTTTACTTATAGTAGATATTTTTACAGTTATCTTTTTTACTTCATATACATTCTTTCAGTTATTCATGTATCTCTTTTGTATGTTTATTATTTTCTGACATGATATGAACTGAGATATATTGTGCTCATTTCTATCCTGACTGAACCTGTTAAAAATATTACAGGTAACATAGAGATTCACAGCTAGCCTAGAGGACCAGTAGAGCTTGGAGTAGATTGCTATTTATGGTTTAGTTTTTCTGTTGGAACTTGTATTGTAATAAGTGGAGATTTGAGTTGTATTTGAGATTGTTTGAGATATTATATTTTAGAAGTTTATTTAAGTTGTTGCTTTGAGTTTAGTATAGACTTCTGTGTATCCTATCGTACTTAGACTGTGATTGAGTATATCATATCTTATACTTGTCCTCCATTCGGGGTTGAGGTTGTGACAGATACATTATATAATTGCGTGAGTTGTTGATTAGATAGTTACCTAGTACATCGTTCTACCGCCGACACTGTGGCGTAGGCTGGACGTACCCACTTCTCGTGCCCCTACACTGGGTGCGGATCGTGACAAGCGACCTCCGTGCCCTTGTGCGGCACTTTTTTGTTTTCGGCGTTCCGAGCACCTTCATACGCCGATCCGAGTCCGAGGCCTCCCCTCGGTTCTCCTCATCAGTTTTCTGGTAGGTTCTGTCAGAAATCTATTCCTTTTCCGTAATAGGAATTAGGCAGAAATCTGTAATCATATTCGACCAAAGTTGACGGAATAAAGCTCTGTCAACTTTGGAATAATTAGTTTTTCAATTATGTTAATGATTAGTTATGTTAATGTATTAATTAATTAGATGGTAATTAACGGTAAATTAATTATTGGAATTGCTAGTAATTATTCGACCATCGTAAAAAATTGTTGGATTATTTATAATTTAATTAAAATAAATGTTTCATGTAAAATGGTTAAATTAGTAGATAATATTACTGTTGTCTTATTAGAATATAATTTTAGAATAATATTTAATTAATGTCCTTATTAATTATTATTCAAAAATAAAATTATTATTAAATAAATGATTATCGTAATAATCCTGGTATTTTAGACTTAAAAGTATTTATTAAATATGTTACGGTATTTCTACGTAAATAAAATATTATTTAGTTTCAAAAATATTTTTATTACTAAAAAAGGGGCATTTTGTGTATAAGTAATCTAACGAAAGTATTAGTTCTATTTATTAAAATAAAAACTTGTTAATAATTATTTTTAAATAAAAATAGTAATTCTCACATAATAAAATTAATAGTTTTATTTAAAAAGATTATTTATTCAGTAGTTGCTAATTACAGATATTACATAAAAATATTAAAATAGTATTTTGCATCAATTATTTTCATATTCAAAAATAACTATTAATTTTGGCACGAACTTATTATTAATTAAATTAATAAAGATTTCTTTTTCAGAAATGGAAAGTTTTATTTATTCACTAAATTGTTTTTCTTCTATATTCTTATTTAGAGATTCTCTAAAAATATTTTTTATAATTAAGTAAAAATTTTAGTATAATTATTAGTGATTTTAGAGTCTAGACTATTATTATATTATTAATAAGTTGATTAATTAGAATTACAACAAATCTTAGACTGACGACTAAGTCATATTTTACTAAATGTAGGGTTCAGTTTCAGACTTTAGCTTAAATTTTTTTCCGTTGTCACCTACAGCACCAGGAATCAAGACAAGTTGTATACTATTCAAACTTGTTTTTGTTGATAATTAAATACATTGCATAATTAAAAATATTGTATCGACACTGACTCACGGGATTTCGCTCGGATCCAATTGATTGCTTGATTGACTCATTGACAAATTGACTTGTGATTGGGGAGTAGTGTTAGCACCTATGGTCAAATCCCCCTTATTGTCTATTGTGGCTAACTGAAGCCCCACCTCACTTGGTTGAAGCTGGACCATGTTCACTATAACACATATTGTCTCCATCCCCAGCCGACCACGGGATGCTATACACTCAAAACACTATTACTAGTTGTAGATTGCATCATTATTATTTTCAGAGATTTACTGCTTCACTGATTCTTTATTATTTAGAAAGATAAATTATGTTCTAAAAACTGTTTCTTGCATATTTAGTTATTTTATTAAAATACTGGAATGGATATATATGTTATTGCTCCCCTCCTGTCTGGAGACCAACATTTTTAGGTGATTGCGATGACGAGAAGTTTGCTTTTAGTTCTTACTATGGACCCGACTTGAATTCGAGAAGATAGTTGAACCCGAACAGGGAGCCCAGGAGTTCTAGCTACACCTTACTGTTTTAATTTCTTTTCATGTTGTAATAAAAACAAGTTGTAATAATTTAATACTTTTCTCTGCTTGTGTATTGTTCCAGATAGACATCTAGTTTTTAATTGAACGTTTTAAATAATAAGTTTATTTTTGCAGCTTAAAATTTTGTGCTTGAGTTACTACTGCTCGATACAGCTTACTGTCGTCGTCTCACAACGGTGCATGCAGGACATGATCCGACTAGACCCAGTATATTGGGATCGGGTCGTGATGTATTTTTAGTAGTAGTCCATATAGGTTATGTTCTGCAAATTTGGTCTAGTCAACTTAGTCTAGACAAACTTGCAATCTTGCACCTAGACTTAGGTCTAGTATGACTTTAGAAAAACAGACTATAGAAACAATTAGAACACTTAGAACATTGAAACACTATGACTCGTCACAATATAGGATCGTTGTATTCAAAATATTTTTCTATGTGTGTAACTTAGTTGGATTGTATTGCTTATGTTGCTTCATAATCATTCCAGAGAAGGGCAAAGGAAAGAACCAACAGCTCTGGCCATGTTTCTGAGGATGCCGAATCCTCAGAGCACCGGCCCGTAGAGACAGCAACCGGTCCACATCCTTTAAAAAATTCTCTAGAGGCAGAAACATTTTCATTAATTCTTCCATTCAATTTGAAATCGTACTATTCCTATTATTTAGAGTCAGGTTTGATCAATTCCATAAGTTTATGTCCTCAATCTATTGAATAGTGAAAGGTCGAGAACAGATACTCCTTTTAACTTAAGTTATTTCCTTCTTTTTACTAATAAGTGATCCCTTGATTCTTAAAGATCTAATATCTAAAGAACAGGTACTTATGTCACTTTCTATCATGATTAAGCCTTTTAGAACTCATTTAAATTTTCATAAACTCCTTTGAAATTCTATGGATAAAGTTGAAAAAATATTCGATGACCTACTATGGCGTAGCAGATGCGCACTGCAGTCATTTATCTGGATTATGGAGACTGCGAGTTCACTGCAGTCAGCTGCGCACTGGCAAGGCATGGACCTAAAGTTGAAGTAATTTCAGTTATTCATAGGTTTTTGGATATTATTGAGACTACGTCCTAAAAACATATATTTGATGTCTTGAGTGGTTCCATCAATATTTGATAAAGTTGATACATTATTTGGTGATCTATCATTATTCAAGTCATGGAACCAAAGGTTCACTGCAGTCAGACGTACACCACACTAGCGGGACATGAACTCTAGGCAAATGACTTCGGATATGTATGGTTTCCAGATACTATTGAGATTATATCCATGTTATATACCATATTTGACCTCTTATCGCTATTGACAACTTTCACTACACCAAAAGGAGGATTTTTCAACACCAAATTTTTCACTTACTAACAGTTTTTTACTGTTGCCAATTACCAACGGTAAAAAACCATTACCAACACAAAAACTGTTAGCATAAATAGAAATAACTAAAATTTAATATTAATAAGACTTTTTTTAAATTTTATAACACTTTAAAACCACTGGCAAATTTGATAAAATTTTAATAGGAAAAAAATTCGTAACATGTGCCTTTCACGTGACAGTGAAGTGTTAGGAATAGATTAGGGGGAAACATTTTTTCATTTCCCTCTCTTTTCATCTCGATGAAAACCCCGTAGCTCTCCTCCTAGCTCTCTCTTCTTGCCTCTGGGTGAAGCCGCAGATCTCTTCGGAGTGCCTCTCTCTCTCCTTCGATGACGGTAAATCTCTCTCCTCCTCCGCCTCCTTCTCTTTCTCATCTTCTCAAAATAATTTTAGGAAAAGTCTAATTTTAGGACAAATTTTAGGAAATTTGGTAACACAAATGGGTTTTATTTGCTTTCTGCTTAGTTTAAGTGAAATATAGAGTAAAGATGTGTGTTATGTACGCTATGTTACTTTTGAAGTGGTAGAGTGTATATGGGTCTTTGTCTATATTGCAAAAATATAGACATGTATAATGATACAGGATTCGGAACAATTTCAAATAGGTAAAATAGTAGTTACCATGTTTCACGAACACGGACACGGTATAGACACGATAAATATGGACATCATTTTGTGTCAATGCAAAACAGGTCTTTGCCAATGTAATTTCAATTCTATTTGTTGCTTCATATGTGTCAATTAATTTATGCTAGCATAGGACTAGGTCAATCTGTATTAAGTTCTAGATTTCTCGTACACTGGTCATGGTTAATTATTAGTTTGTATTATCATTTATATGATACTTGGATGAGAAGATTTTGTGTTCTTTGATATTTTCTTTGGTGTTTTGTTTGTTAAATCCAGATAGATCTCATCCCAGTTTGTACTTTTTATGTATTTATTCTGTAGGCTTTTAGAACTTACAATATGCATGTATTAAACAGGCAGGATTGTTATTATGATTGACACAGATCTCATGCTAGTTTGTACTTTTTATGTATTTATTCTATAGGCTTTTAGAACTTACAATATGCAGGTTTTAAACTAGGCAGGATTGTTATTATGATTCACTTATAGAATTTTTTGTCCTATCTTCAATTAAGGCAATCTTATCAGAAACCATCAAGAAAAACGGCAAAAAAAAAAAAATCTAACGTCTGTCAATGTAGCTCGTCTCTTGTTCGAAAGATCTAGGTCACAAAAGGAAGGCAAGGATAACTTTTTGGTGCTCATCTTATCAGAAACCACCAAAAAAAACAAAGATAATGTTGACATATTCCACAAGTACCTTTTTTATTTTAAGATAAGCACCAAAAGGTTAGATTTCCTTGCTTTTGTGACCTAGAGCTTTGTCTCAATTTGCCTTATGTCATCAGGTTTATTCAATTCTTATTTTGACAAATTATTAAAATTGATTAGGCCATAGAGATAAAAGTCATAACCTCATATAAAAAGTATCTATGAATTGTTTTCGAGATAGTGCTCCACCAAACCCTAAGGTTTGCTCTCCGTAATGCCTGGGGTTTTTCTCTCGCCATACTCAGGGTTGACCCGGGCCGGACCACATCAAATTGAATCTGGCCCAACCAGGCTTGGTCCGGACCCAGCTCGGATCGGTGGTAGAAGCGGGCCGGACCTAGCCCGGCCGGGTCTTGGGACAATGAACCCAGCGGTAGGGGGGCCGGTCCGGGCCGGTTCGCGGGCCGGCCTCGGGCGGGCCGGGTTCAGGCCGGTCCAGCGGGCCGGTCCTGTTTATTATTTTATTTTATTTTCAGTTTTTCTTTTTTGATTTTTCACTTTTCTTTTTTAACTTTTATATTCTTTTAAATTTTAAGTTTATTTTGTTATTTTATTCTTTTTAAGTTTTCTTTAATTTATTTTATTTTATTTTGTTTTTTTTTTCCCTCCTCTTTTATATTCTTTTAAATTTTAAGTATATTTTGTTATTATATTCTTTTTAAGTTTTTTTTAATTTATTTGATTATGTTTTGTTCTTTATTTTATTTGTTTTATTTTTCACTCCGCTTTTATACGGGCTTGGGACCGGCAATGCAAGCTTTGCTTGTCATATGCAGAGTTAAAAAATATTGTTTTAAGTTTAGGATTTTTTGTTTTTTGATTATTTTGTTTTTATATTTTAAGTTTCTTTTGTTCTAAGTTTTATTTGTTCGTTTTTTTTCTAGTAATTTTGTTTTTTCCAAATTTTTTTTAAGTTTAGTTTTTTTTTGTCATACCTTTGAGTCATTCTTCTTCCTCCCCCCCTCCTCGGTTCCAGAACCTTCACCCATTGTAAGTGATTTGAAGTCCAGCTTGTTGATGTCAGCAGCTTCATCTCTCTTGTTTTGGATTCTTTTATCTGCTAAAATCCAATCTTGAACACATACACAAGATTCCAAGATATCTGGCTTCAACTGGTTTCTTTACGCTCAAAATCATTGATCCTGCACTAAAACAAGACTCCGATGCTACCGTGGATACCGGAACCATTAGTAGATCATGTGCTATTGTAGAAAGTACAAAAAATCTTTTGTCGTATTTTTCCACCATTCTAAAATGGTGAAGTGATTTGAAGATTCATGTTCTTCTTCATAAGAACTTAAATATAAAGACAACTCTTTAGTGGGTTGGGAAGAGTGTCTTTGTTTCTTCCTTTTTAGTATACGACTGGCGTGGTCGTCTAAGCCTAAGCTACTACTAGTACTCGCTTGAGTTGTTCGGGTCGACACACCAATTTCTTCATAAAACATTACTAATATTTCCAACACTACATTTAGTTCTATTTTCAAGTTCATAGATTAAGTTTCATTTTCTGCATAGTCATCTAACAAAGCCTCTATACCCTCTAATTTGACGTAGGATCAAAAATGAAGACAAACAATATAAAAGACCAATATTTAGTGAATTTAGCTTTCATTCTCTTTACAACATAGGCAAAATTTTGAACATTTCTATATTTAGAAAACAAGTAAGACATGTTACAAAGTTCCCGTAAAGTTAAACAAGAAGTAGGATAATAAACACCAAAAAAAGTACATGTAGCTTTGTAAAAAGTTTCTAAAAATTCACATATAGAAGAAGCAACTACCCAATCATCTCCAGTTACTTGATATTCAAAATTATGATCCATATTATAAAAATATGTAATAGCATCCTTAAAGGGAATTGTGGATTTCAACATTAAATATGTCAAATTCTATCTATGTGGTACATCCTTAACAAATATTAAAACGAATACTAAAATAAGCACATATGGTTTTAAAACTTGTTGCCTACTTGGAGACGTGTTCAAGCTGTGTAAACAATTTCTAAGAGTCTCTAAATGTGTACTAAAAAAATTCAAGACATTCTTTTACAACTAAGTTAATAATGTGGCAAGCACACCTAACATGCAATAATCTACCTTCCAAAATAGGCTGAAAGAGTAACTGCAATAAATTTATAGCAGAAGTATTATTACTAGCATTATCAAAAGATACAAATAATATTTTATTGTGATTATCAAAGTTACGCATGTGTCTTGAAATAGAAGTTGCAATTACAGAGCCCGTGTGTAGATATTCTAAAGTTTTTAAACAGACGATGCATTTTTGCAACATCCATTGTAAATTTATGTAGTGTGTCGTGATACAAATATAAGCATAACTTTGTTTACTTATCCAAATATCAGAAGTAATAGATATTTTACTAACATACAAAAATGTTTATTTTAAAGCAACTCACATTTCTTTAAAGAGTCTCTTAGTCTCTTTTCTAGCAGCGCCTCTTGTAACTTTACTAAAACATGGATTCAAAGAAATAGTGGCATATTCATATAAAGATTCACTTTCACCCGAAGTGAATAGAAGTTCATCAGCAATAATATATTTAGTAAATTCAGTTTTATGACGGGCAGCTGAATAGGAAAACATACTCATTGAAGTACCCGCGGTGCCTCCAAAACTTATCTTAGTTTGGGTCGCCGGAATTGAGCTCGGGGCGTAGCAGTTTCATAGTGTCTTGTCATTGTGCTCGTGCCACCTCCCCTCTTTCATTTGTATATGGGAACATTTCTTGTATTGTGCCGCGTACGGAACTGGTTCACCTTTCTGATCTAAAATAAATGAGCCATCAGGTTTAGTCTCATTAAGAATAACAATAAATTCCCAAAACTTTGATTTTTCTTTCTCTTTACAACATTTTGGCTATTGCTAGCAACTTCAGGAGGTGAACCAACTAAACATCAAGAATAAGATTTTGCTCAAAAAAGTATTATAAATTTCAAAAACATCATTAGGTTGGTTTGAACCTTGTCCGACCATTTTAAAAAGACAAACTTTTTTTTCTTAAAAAAGAAAACTATTTTACATAAAAATAAATTTACCAAAATTATTTTTTTCTCAAAAAAGAGAGGGTGGAGGATAGAAAACTATTTCGTAAATGTAAATTAAAAAAAAAGATGGAGGAAAGAGAGATGGAGGAAGTCGTATATCGCCGAATTGCTTGGACAAATTTCTTGAATCCTTCTTGTGATCTTGAATTTTTTTTGATGGAATGAATTATTTGTGTTTGGAAAAATGATTCATGACATATTTATAGGATTTTTTTTGAAGCAAAATGACCCCCTCAACCCTTCAAATAGAGTTGTTGTAAAGGATTTTGGTTATTTTGCACAAAATGACCAAATAACCCTTAAAACGGTCATAAAACGGTCATATAGTGTAACCCCACTTTCCACTTTCTGGAATTTAAATCTTTTTCTAAATAATATTTTTTGGTTAAACAAATTTTTGAATAATAAATTTTATGATCATTTTGGAGGGAAGTTAAATTTGTGGCATGGATGCCAATTCAGGAATTAGTTGTAACTAACTTTGAGTGGTCCCCACTTCCTAACAAATTCTCTAACAAACTTTTTGGGTATTGTGTAATTAAACAATTGTCCTAGTGTTATTTACAAAAAAACCTCCTTAATCCTCTCTTCCTATATAATTCCAGAGAGAGAGAGAGAAAGGTGCAAGTCTCCATTTTTTCTGAAGCTCTCGAAATATTTCCAAAATTCATATTCCCCAATTTCACTCAAGCTCAAACTCTAACCCTAAAATTCTTCAAGCCGGCCAAGGCAATGGTGATTTCTGGCGAACGGCGAGGCTAAGAGAGCCTGTGACTGCCATTGTTAACCGAGCCGGCGGTGACGTGCAGAGTAGAGCACCACCGCGAGCAGGCGACGGTGTGGGCTGACGAGTCATCGTCGCGGTCTGCGATCACTGTTGTTATCTCCACCGTGATTGCCTACGTAGTGATCGATGTTCGGCTCGGCGATCTTCTCGACAAGGCTTCCCCACGCAGACGTCCCGGTCAGTAAAGTCTCGAGCACTTTTCGCCATTCCTGGAGAGTCATTCTCGGGGACTTATAGCTGCGGCAAGCTATTAAGGTTCTTCCTCTCCTCTTGACTGTAATTTCAATACTTTCGATCGAATCAATCGATCCAAGTTTATCTCAGATTTTCAATCAATTTGATTTTGATCTCTTATGTTGATTCTGTGTGATCAATCGATCACTGTTCTTGATTATGTGTGGCTGGGGATGCGAAGGGCTGATTCCGTTATGAACGTTCATAGTTCATCCATCGGATCGAATCAACTGTCCTCAGGTACTACTCTACTCTACTCTTCTTTATTCTTCTTAAGAATTTTTGTTTTGTTCGTAATGAGAACTAAATGTAAGTAATGGCCAGGGATGGGGTCGGGTTTCAGAGAAGGATAATCAGTTCGTGTCCAAGTGGTTTGTGTTTGGTGTTGAGGTCGTGTGCGAGAAGGTTGATCTAGGGATGGATTCTAGATTGGCAAGAAGGAGAAGTCGAACCAATGTAGGTGGCTGCTTGGGGACATTTTGAATTAAAATGTAGCCGTTGGTTTCCATTAGGTTTCAGGATTGGGTGGCTAGACTTGTTGGAAGTATTACCTATAAGTTGAGGAAAGTTTTAGTTGTATATGGTTGCTGGGGCTTGGCTTGGCTTGGTATCTAAATTTTTACTGAGATTTGGATTTTTGTATGATGTTGCTGGAGTTTTGTTATACTAATTTGTATATTAGGAAGGTTTTTGTTCTGGTATACTTTGGGCTTGAGTTTAATTTGTTCAGACGAGGGAATGGTCTACTGGCTAACAGTTAGGCTATAGTAAGCTTTAGTAAGCTTTGTTAATTGAGTGTTGGCTTAATTGATGTAAGGGCTATATTGGTTAGTATTATAGCAATGAGAATTTATGACATATGAGTTTATTATCATTGTTGGTAGCAGATGTTTAATCTGAGCATGCCTAAGCTTTAACTGTTTGGTCCTTATGGTTAAATAACTTTTATGGTTGAAGTGGAAATGGCTATGGATGAACCAACTTTGTTTAAAATTGTTGAATCTTAGGAAGTATACTCCTAGCAAAATGTTTTCATAGTTTAATTATAAATAATTTTGTTAATTAGTGTATAGAAATTTTAGTATAAATGCCTTGTTATAGTCTAATGATAGCTAGAGACTATTTAAGCTCTACTCTATAGTTTGTTAGCAAAATCTTCTAGTAGAACTATTTAGGTTTACATACTATCTAAATTATGATAAGTTATTTATAGATAATTATAGTTAACTAGAAGGTATTATAAGCTTATGGTTAGAAAATGTTTTAGTTAGCAAAAATGTCTTTAATTGTAATTAATCAACTTGTACCTAAAAATTCAGGAGGACATCCAGCTCTATTCCTACCCTTGATCACCCGGAGCAAGGCAAGTAATTTCTATGGTCTTGTGCATTTACATATCTTATACTTCTCTTGATGACACGATGTGACACGATATCTTGTACCCTTGTACTTTCCTGTTCTTGTACTTACTGTGTCGGGGAGGGGAAATACACTAGCTATGTGTAACGCCCCAGAACCAGAATACTGGAGAGCGGGGGCGTACATAGCCAGCTATATATTGAAGTTCAACCCACCTCGCTATACGGTCATGCCTGTCTAGATAAATGAGGGTTTAACTACAAGCCAACAGTCTCCTATGGTCATGAACAAGCCTATTGTCTCAATCTCAAGCAAGCAATAATAGTTACAAGATGTTAGAACACCAAATATATAATAGCAAGGCGTCCATACATTACATATTAGATGATCATGAAGCTAGTCGTACAAAATGTCAAGACTAGCAAGAGTTCAGTCATACATGATCAACCCTAGGATCTGTCAATCATGTTACAGCCCGTAGGCAGACAGTAAATAAAGGTGCAATACGAGCTAACACGTGCTCGCCGGCTAAACGCCTCAAAAGAATAATTTTTACAATAAAGTGGAAGGACAAAAAAAATCCTCGTTGTCAGGGTTACGCCTGGTGGTCACCATCTGGCTGGAAGATAGGTGGATCCTCTGGTGCTGCTCGGATATCTGGCCACACAAAACCAGCTGGGTCAGACCCCAGAAAGAGCAAGTGCCACAAAGGAGGCTTCACTTAGGAACTAAAACCAGCATATCACAATAGAATATTAAAGATAAATAATAAATAAGAACTGATAATAATAGAGATAACAACAGTAAACTGAGTACGAAGAAACCATTCAAGTAGCAGGTCACAACCCTTAAACCAAACAAGGACCGGGGTTGCAGCCCTTTACCTGAATAAACCCGTCTCAAATACTATTGGTACAGTGAAGACAACAAACGAAGAGAGGACACAGAACTGCTCTGGAAGCGTGGTTACAACCCTTAAACCAAACAAGGACCGGGGTTGTAACCCTTCGCCTGAACAGAACTGGACCCCTGATATTTATTGCTAAGGCCAGTATAAATAATCATGGTATTAAGGTAAGGTAAAAATGACGAACATGGCATGGGGTTGAAATAAGACAATAAACGACAAGAGGACACAGAACTGCTCCGGGAGCCAGGTTACAATCCTTAAACCAAATATGGACCAGAGTTGTATCCCTTCGCCTAAACAGAACTGGACCCCCGATTGTTATTGTTAAGGAAAGCATCAATAATCATGTCATGTCAATCTTGCGCATGATCAGGATAAGACTAAGCTGGAATAAATTCCATCCAATCAATCACGGCCAATCAAGAGTACGGTTTGATACTTTTAACTAACTAGGGTTATCACAGGCCTAGTTACTAGCAAGATGCAATGAGATTATCCTAACAGCCACAAGCCCTACAGACCATCCGGTTATCCAGGTCGAATGTCCGTTTATGAAGGATGCAACACGTGACAGTGTGCTGGAAATGTGCCCTACTCGTCGGTAGGCTACAAGTCCACTTAGTGCGCCCAGATAACGGGATTGCCTATAGCTGGGAAATCTCTTCATGACTACTGAATTATTCTAGTTTATTAGCCTTAGTCGATTACAGTGGGTACCCCTGACCGTGGTACTCAGGGATCACCATCCTAGACATGATGCAAGACAGTACCAGATTATTTGTACAAACACAATCGCCCACGTGTCCAGGTCGTTCCTACTTGTCACGTCGGGCTAGCTGTCGTAACAGCATGTCGAGATAAGTCATGTCAGTTTACTTCCTAAGAGTGCGCCACGGCGGGCCACTATCGTGTTCACGAATTACGCCAGAATTTACATGTTATAAGCATAAAGGTGATATTTTAATTTAATAATAATAATAATAAAAGGGACGACTATTGAAGGGGTCATGCGGCTATTAGATTCATGCGGCAGAAAACACGTGCACCTATGCGGGGACTGTGCGCTCATGCGGCTGGAAGTGGACGGCGCATGCGGCAGCGGAACTCGAGCTTATGCGGCTGCGGAAAAGAGGGGCTCATGCGACAACGGAATGGCAAGGCCTTATGCGGCTGGAAGTGCAGAGCCTCATGCGGCTGAGATCCAAGGCCATATGCGGCTGCGGTGTAATCAAGCTTATACGACAAATATGCAAGAGCTCATGCGGCTGCAGATATTTAATTTCATGCGGCTAGATTCAAAGGGAGTCATATGCGGCTGGATGCGCTTCATGCGGCTGGAGGCAGTAGTTCATGCGGCTGTTTCAAAGGAGTCATATACGGCTGCATTCAAAGGGAGTCATATGCGGCTGGATGCGCTTCATGCGGCTGGGGGCAGTAGTTCATGCGGCTACATTGTCCTGAGGCCAGAAAACTTGCCGCATGAAGGTCCATGCGGTCAAGTACTTCATGCGGCTGAGAGACTGTGTTTCTTCTCCACTGATCCGAGAAGAATAACCATGAAGTCCACGGCTTCAAAACTTCATAACTCCATCATCCAGAGTCCAAATCCGAACTTCCATGGGTCAAAATGGGGCAGAACGAAATGCTCTACAACATGGAACTATCTAAACTTGGAAATAACAATTTAAATAGATCAAAACCCAAGAAGTCCAAAAATACTATAAACTTAGATCTACACAAATTGAACTATGGAAATAAGAAATGCCAAATAATAAAGTGTGTTAGAATCTCATGAGGAAGAGAATGGAACAATAAAATGAAGTTTCCATGAAGCAAGCTGCACTTGCCTAAGCCCTACTCCCTGGTACGTGAAGAAGTAATGGTGCAGAAGAAAAAGTAATGGAGGGAATTAATGAGAAGAGAGAGAAGAGAGGGGTTAATAAATGGTGAGGAGGGGCTAATAAATGGGGATGGTGGTGGTAGGTAGGGGTTTTCTCTTGGTCCATGATGAACCCAAAAGCAAACCAAACCAAGCTAAACCGAACCAAGCTAAGCCATAACCAAAGAAATACTAAAATAACCATGCCAATGCAATATTCTAAAAATAAAACCATGACTAGCTAACCATGACTAATAAAAATACGGACCCAAATATGCACACGTATACGAAAAGACGTAACACGAATTTCTATGGTGACAACTCTACCCACCTTAAAAGAATTTCGTCCTCAGAATTTAATTAAAGAGGCTAGAAGTGTCGGGACAAGTTACACTATCAGATGCAATCTACAGCTAAGCAATCAATCAAGCAATCAAATATGCAAGCAAGGATTCGAAGTGTAAGGCATAAGAAAGACTTTATACCTCACGAGTCAAAAGTCGGGATACCGCGATCGGATATCATCCTCACGCTCCCATGTTGACTCTCCCAAAATATGATGACCCAAGCAACACGGACTAAACTGATAGTCTTGTTCTTGAGTGTCTTCTCTCTTCGGTCCAATATAGACACGAGCCTCTCCTCATACGAAAAGTTGGTACCAAAAACCAATTCTGAATAATCCAGGATGTGGCTCGGATCTGGGATATATCGTCGCAGTTGGGAATGAATACATCATGCACCTCACGTAGCGATGGTGAAAAAGCGAGACGATAAGATACATCTCCTACTCGCTCCAGAATGTTAAATGGCCTATATACCTAGGACTAAGCTTTCCCCGTATGCTGAAATGAATGGCGTCACGGTTAGGTAAAATCCTCAAGAATACATGGTCGCCGACAGAAAACTCAAGAGGGCCCGATGAGAATCGGCCCAATGACGCTGGCGATCTTGGGCAACTCGAAGACGATCTCTGACTCTCCGGACCACCTCAACGGTCTGAGCAATCATTTTGGACCGAGCATCTGCCTCTCTTTGACATCGTCCCATGCTAGCGGGGATCGACACTTCCTACCATACAGTGCCTCGAACGGTGCCATCTGGATACTAGCTTGGAAACTGTTGTTGTACGAGAACTCTACCAGGTGTAGGTGATCTTCCCACGAACCACCGAAGTCGAGTGTACAAGATCTCAACATATCTTCGAGAGTCTGGATCGTGCATTCTGACTGGCCATCTGTCTGTGGGTGATATACTGAGCTGAACTGGAGGCGAGTCCCTAAACTCTCTTGTAGGCTATGCCAAAAGTGCAATATGAATCTCGAATCTCTGTCCGAGGTGATACTGACTGGTACTCCATGAAGTCTGACTATCTGCCTGAGGTACATCTCTGCTAGCTGAGCCATCGATCGACCAACTCTGAATGGAAAAAGTGAGCCACCTTCGTGAGCCTGTCTATGACAACCCAAATAGCGTCTCTGCCAGCCGGAGATATAGGTGATCCAGTCACAAAATCTATGGTTATATGCTCTCATTTCCACTCTGGTATTGGCAATTGTTGAAGTAGTCTAGCTGGTCTCTGATGTTCAGCCTTAACTTTGGCAGACTAAACAACGAGAGACAAACCGGGCTATCTTCCTCTTCATGCCATTCTACCAAAAGTGCTGGCGATATCACGGTACATCTTCGTGCCACCGGAATGAATAGAATACTGCGAACTGTGAGCCTCTGCCATGATCTCCTGTCTGATATCTCCACTGGGTACACAAAGACGCTTACCATATCGAAGTGTACCATCTTTATGAATGCATAACTTTGGTCTTCGTCCCGTCTCACACTCTGCTCTGAGCCGCTGAAGCTTGGAATCTGCCGACTGCGCCATCCGGATCCTCTCGACTATGCTGGATTGAACCTGCATGCTGGCCATCAATGCCACATTGGTAGGAAGGACAATTTCTATATCCGATCGGCTAACAGCTCTGGTTGTACTGTTAGGAAATAAATTCTAGATCTTCTGCTCAATGCATCTGCAACAACGTTGGCCTTCCCTGGGTGATACTGCAGGTTGACATCATAATCCACAAGTAGCTTCAGCCACCTCCTCTGACGCATATTAAGATCCTTCTGGGTGAAAATAACTTCAGGCTCTTATGGTCGGTGAAAATCTCCACCCTATCTCCATATAGGTAGTGCCTCCACAACTTAAGTGCAAACACTACTGCTGCCAGCTCCAAGTCATGGGTTGGGTAATTCCTCTCATGATCACGAAGTTGTCGTGACGCATAAGCTATTACCTTCTCATACTGTATCAGAACACATTCTAAACCTCTGCCCGAAGCATTACAATACACTGAGAATCCTCGATTCCATCTAAAAGCGTGAGAATAGGAGCCGTCATCAAGCCTCGCTTCAACCTCTCAAAAGAATCCTGGCACTCTACTGTCTAAGCAAACAGTACATCCTTGCGGGTCAACTGGGTCAATGGCGCTGAAATTCGAGTAAAGTCTGAAACAAATCGCTGGTAGTAGCCGGCCAAGCCAAGAAAACTGTGAATTTTGCCACTGTGCTAGGTACCGGCCACGTTTCAATAGCCACGATCTTCTGGGATCCACTTCAACTCCTCCTCGGGTGATGATATGACCCAAGTACGAAATGCGATCGAGCCAGAACTCGTATTTACTGAACTTGGCATATAATTTGTGCTTTTTGAGAATCTGAAGAACCACACGGATGCTGCTCATGCTCTGCCTCACTCTTGCTATAGACTAGGATGTCGTCTAGGAACACAATCACAAACTGATCTAAATAAGGCATAAAGATACGATTCATGAGGTCCATGAATACTGCCAGCGTATTGGTTGCTCCAAATGGCATCACAAGGAACTCCTAATGCCCATATCTCGATCTAAAAGCTGTCTTCGGGATGTCCTGCTCTCTGACTCTGATCTGATGGTATCATGACCGCAAGTTAATCTTCGAAAATACTGACGCCCTTTGAGTTGATCAAATAAGTCATCTATCCTCGGGAGAGGGTATCTGTTCTTGATTGTCACTGAGTTCAAGGTACGATAATCTACACATAATCTGGATGTACCATCCTTCTTTTTACAAGAAGCATCGGGCTCCCCAAGGTGATCCACTAGCATGAATAAATTTCTTGGTTCTGAGTTCTTCAATCATCTTGTACAATATCTCTAGCTCTAACGGCGCATCCTGTAGACTCTCTCTGACACTGGGGCTATCCCGGGAATCAAGTCGATGGTAAACTCGAGCTCTCGCTCTGGCAGCATCCCTGGAAGCTCTTTGGGAAAACATCTGGAAACTCTTCGACTATCCGGGGTAACTGTACTACTACTGCTACTGCCATCTGCAACACTGGAGGAGAAGGTTCAACTTCGCCTCGGAAGAAGAAAACTCGGCTCGCCTGGAATGCTAAAAATAACCCTGCCAATGTGGCAGTTTATCCTAGCATACTGGTCCCTCAACCAATCCATCCCTAAGATCACATCATAATCGGCCATCAGAAACTCTATCAATCTAGCGAGGAATTCTCTACAGCTAACTACGATCCAACACGAGGAAAACACTCTATCTACTCCCACAAGTCCGTTACCAGTAAGTATATTCAGCCTTACTGATAATGACTCGGGCTCCAGTCCTACCCGTGTCGTGAATCGTGCAGACATAAATGAATGCGAGGCACCAGAATCAAATAATACTGAAGCTGAAAAGGTGTTACGAGAATAGTACCTGCCACTACATCACCTGGTGCTATTTCTTCCTCTTCCATGGTCAAAGCCAGCACTTGACCATGTCCTCTGGGTACGGGTCCCCACTGCAGAAAATTCTTCTGCCTGCTCTAGATCAGGGCTTGGGCTTGGGCATACTGCTGCGGTCTCTGCTGCTGGAATGCCTGGGCCTGCGTTGGCATTGGCCTCGGGATCGGGTACTGCAGCTGCTGCTGCTGGACTGGTGCTGGTCCTCTAACTGAAGGACTAGAGAAGGTCGATGAACTCCCCTGTTCGGGCAGTTCCCAATCCTGTGGCCCGGGGCACCACAAACCAAGCATAAACACTATGCTCTGTGACACTCTGATACCACATGCCCTGTCTTCCCGCAGTGTGAACATCCCACTGCGGAAGACTGCTTCTGCTTCTGCTGCTGAGGGTGCGTCGGGGTAGAATGCTGAATCGACGTCACTGAGGCCGCCCGTCTCGGAGCTCCAATGGTCAAAGCCCTGGCTGCGGGACTGGCTGATGACTGATTCATATGGCCGTGAGATCGCTTCCGATCTCCGATCCTATCCACGATCCTCTGGGAGGTATATTTATGCCTCCGGGCTGCTCTCAATACTACATCAAAATTCTGATGCTCAAACTGCTCTACCGCTAATAAAATCTCTAGGTGGAGCCCCTGCTGGAACCGCTGGGCTCTATCGAACTCGGTCGCCACCAAGGTGGGAGTAAACCAACTAAGCCTGGAGAACTCGGCCGTATATCCATCGACCGTCCTGCCATCTGCTTCAGATTGGTGAACCTCGTCTGTAGATCGTACCGAGCTACAGCATCAAAATACTTGGTCTGGAATCTCTCTCTGAATATTGTCCAAGTAATGGGGACCACTAATCCAACGGCCTGCGTCGTCCACCAGCTGCAGACAAGATCCAGTAACTGCAGGCGCATTACGGCCACCTTCTCGTTCTCTGGAGTCCTGGCTGCTTCTAGAATCACCTCTGTGTCCTGAAGCCATGCATCTGCAGCGATCGCATCTTCACTGCCATCGAAGAAGGGAGGGTTCAAGCGCTTGAAGCAGTTGACCGCGCTATTACCCTGATGACCTCCTCTGGTCAAAGCGTCTGCCACCGCGCTGGTGCAAGACATCTCCTCGTCGATCCTGAGAGGCTAATAGGGACCTGATGAGACCCACCAAAGTACCATCATCAGGTTCTGCAGGCTGGACGGGCTAAACATGTGGTTCTTTTCCAGTAGGTATGACTCTGGAGGCTACTCCTGAATGCTGGACTTGATCTCCAGGTTACTGCTTGTCCGCGGGAGGGGCTCTGCATTGCTGATCGGCAGGTCCAGGAACAATGCCGCTAAAGAAGATGACATAGGGAACAATAAAGAAGGACCAGGACAGATCAACGATACAAGCATGTGATCGGGTCAATATTTTCAGGGATTTGAAGATACGAGCAGAGATCAAGGGCGAATACTGATTGAGACATCTATTCGGTAAACCCTCACATATCTTGATTTACAAGACCTGTATGTGCCACCACTAAAACCATGTAACGCCCCAGAACTAGAATACTGGAGAGCGGAGGCGTACATAGCCAGCTACATATATTGAAGTGCAACCCACTTCGCTATACGGTCACGGCTGTCTAGATACATGAGGGTTTAACTACAAGCCAACAGTCTCCTATGGTCATGAACAAGCCTATTGTCTCAATCTCAAGCAAGCAATAATAGTTACAAGATGTCAGAGCACCAAATATATAATAGCAAGGCGTCCCATACATTACATATTGGATGATCATGAAGCTAGTCATACAAAATATCAAGACTAGCAAGAGTTCAGTCATACATGATCAACCCTAGGATCTGTCAATCATGTTACAGCCCGTAGGTAGACAGTAAATAAAGGTGCAATACGAGCTAACACGTGCTCGCCGGCTAAACGCCTCAAAAGAATAATTTTTACAATAAAGTGGGAGGACAAAAAGAAACCCACTCGTTGCCAGGGTTATGCCTGGTGGTCACCATCTGGCTGGAAGACAGGTGGATCCTCTGGTGCTGCTCGAATATCTGGCCACACAAAACTAGCTGGGTCAGACCCCAGAAAGAGCAAGTGCCACAAAGGAGGCTTCACTTAGGAACTAAAACCAGCAAATCATAATATATTAAAGATAAATAATAAATAAGAACTGATAATAATAGAGATAATAACAGTAAACTGAGTACAAAAAACCATTCAAGTAGCCAGGTCACAACCTTAAACCAAACAAGGACCGGGGTTGCAGCCCTTCACCTGAATAGAAACCCGTCTCAAATACTATTGGTACAGTGAAGACAATAAGGAAGAGAGGACACAGAACTGCTCCGGGAGTCAGGTTACAACCCTTAAACTAAACAAGGACCAGGGTTGTAACCCTTCGCCTGAACAGAACTGGACCCCTATCTTTATTGCTAAGGCCAGTATAAATAATCATGGTATTAAGGTAAGGTAAAATATGACGAACATGGCATGGGGTTAAATAAGACAATAAACGAAGAGAGGACACAGAACTGCTCCGGAAGCCAGGTTACAACCCTTAAACCAAACAAGGACGGGGTTGTAACCCTTCGCATGAACAGAACTGGACCCCCGATCGTTATTGTTAAGGCAAGTCAATAATCATGTCATGTCACAATCTTGTACAGGATCAGGATAAGACTAAGTTGGAATAAACTACATCCAATCAACATGGCCAATCAAGAGTACGACTTGATACTTTTAACTAACTAGGGTTATCACATGCCTAGTTACTAGCAAGATGCAATGAGATTATCCCAACAGCCACAAGCCCTGCAGACCATTCGGTTATCCAGGTCGAATGTCCGTTTATGAAGGATGCAACACGTGACAGTGTGCTGGAAATGTGCCCTACTCGTCGGTAGGCTACAAGTCCACTTAGTGTGCCCAGATAACGGGATTGCCTGTAGCTGGAAAATCTCTTCATGACTACTGAATTATTCTAGTTTATTAGCCTTAGTCGATTACAGTGGTACCCATGACCGTGGTACTCAGGATCTCCATCCTAGACATGATGCAAGACAGTGCCAGTTTATTTGTACAAACACAATCGCCCACGGTGTCCAGGTCGTTCCTACTTGCCACGTCGGGCTAGCTGTCGTAACAGCATGTCGAGATAAGTCATATCAGTTTACTTGCTAAGAGTGCGCCACGGCGGGCTACTATCGTGTTCAGGAATTACGCCAAAATTTACATATTATAAGCATAAAGGTGATATTTTAATTTAATAATAATAATAAAAGGGATGACTATTGAAGGGGTCATGCAGCTATTAGATTCATGCGGCAGAAAACACACGTGTCTATGCGCTGGGACTGCGCGCTCATACGGCTGGAAGTGGGCGGCGCATGCGGGCGGGAACTCGAGCTTATGCGGCTGCGGAAAGGAGGGGCTCATGCGGCAGCATAATGGCAAGGCCTTATACGGCTGGAAGTGCAGGAGACTCATGCGGCTGAGATCCAAGGCCATATGCGGCTGCGGGTGTAATCAAGCTTATGCGACAAATATTCAAGAGCTCATGCGGCTGCGGATATTTAAGTTCATGCGGCTGGGGGTAATAGTTCATGTGGCTGCATTCAAAGGGAGTCATATACGGCTGCATTCAAAGGGAGTCATATGCAGCTGGATGCGCTTCATACGGCTGGGGGCAGAGTTCATGCGGCTGCATTGTCCTACGGCCAGAAAACTTGCCGCATGAAGGTCCATGCGGTCAAGTACTTCATGCGGCTGAGAGACTGTATTTCTTTTCTACTGATCTGAGAAGAATAGCCATGAAGTCCACGGCTTCAAAACTTCATAACTCCATCATCCAGAGTCCAAATTCGAACTTCCATGGGTTAAAACGGGACAGAACGAAATGCTCTACAACATGGAACCATCTAAACTTGGAAATAATAATGTTAAATAGATCAAAACCCAAGAAGTCCAAAAATACTATAAACTTAGATCTACACAAATTGAACCATGGAAATAAGAAATGCCAAATAATAAAGTGTGTTAGAATCTCATGAGGAAGAGAATGGAACAATAAAAACAAGTTTCTCCATGAAGCAAGCTGCACTTGCCTAAGCCCTACTCCCTGGTAGGTGAAGAAGTAATGGTGGAGAAGAAGAAGTAATGAAGAGAATTAATGAGAAGAGGAGAAGGAGGGGTTAATAAATGGTGAGAAGGGGCTAATAAATGGGGATGGTGGTGGTAGTGGTGGTTTTCTCTTGGTCCATATGAACCCAAAAGCAAACCAAATCAAGCTAAACTGAACCAAGCTAAGCCATAACCAATAAAATGCCAAAATAATCATGCCAATGCAACATTCTAAAAATAAAACTATGACTAGGTAACCATGACTAATAAAATACAGACCCGAAGTATGTACACGTATACGAAAATACGTAACACATATTTCGAGGGTGACACTATGTGACCAAACCCGGTTCTAAATCCATGTAGATAGCTTAGGCCTCGCATCGTGCACGTGGACCTAAGCCGTACCGATATTCATGTACTCTTGTACATATTCCTGTACTCACTCCAGCCGATCACATAGGATAGTTGTATTTCAAACATTGTGCACATGTCATGTCTTGTACTTCAGGTTCGTAGTTTACATTCATGTACTTTATTTCATGTACTTACATTCATGTACTTTCATGTTCTTTTCCTGTACTTTATATTTTGTTCTTCTGTACTCATTTCCATATCACAATGTTCTTGTTCATTACCTAGAATTGTACTTTGCTCCGCTTCTGATAGATATGTTGTAGGTGTAATTGCAGGATATCATTCTATCGCATGGGCCATAGCTGGGGACATTAGCTGAGCAGGATGGAGACATGACTTAGCTAGAGGCTTCAGGTTTAGACTGTTTAGCTTTACTCCTAGATATTGTTTTAGAGTTCATAGTACATTTTATTCCTGATGACTCTGGTACATTTATGTTATATGGATTTATGGATTATGGTGATCTTTCTGGGAAAGTTTTATAGATGTTGTGATTGTGCAGATTCATGTTTATCTGGTTAGATTTCCCTAGCTTGGTACAACTTACTTCGTCATATCTAACGACGAAGGCTGGGCGTGTCCGACTCATGTCCGATTATTCGGGAGCGGGTCGTGACATATTTTTAGTGGTACCCATACAAGTCTATCCTAATAGTACCCAGGTATTATAGTACTATTGGGGGACTTGTTAAACTAGGAAAACTTGATCACAGTATAGGAAATCGGCTATATTAGGTATATTAATATTCTATAAACACTTGTTATTTTTAGGTTTAGGACTTTTTAACAGTTTTCTATTTTTCAGATAGTTCAAAGCATGCGGCACCGGAACTATTGATTCACCTACACTTGAGGATTTCGAGTCTCCACTACCTTCTCTCGCCCTACTATCCCTATGGATAGTACGCAGTTGATGGAGATATTTCAAGAGTTTCTCGATGTCCAAAAGGAGCAAACCATACCTTTTCCAAGCCAGACTTATGGATATACTCTCTGAGCCAAGAAGGACTTCTGACTTCTAGACTCTCAGACCTTTGGACTTCTCTGACACCGAGCGCATATCTTGCACTGAGGAATAAATCAAAAACCTGGAGGCGCCACTGAAAATTATCCAAGTTTCTGAGAACCCGACTTCTCTGGAGATTGGAGCCACCAGCCAGGAGATCCAGAACGTAGCACAAACAATGGTACGAGATGAAAAGCTAAAGCCCAAGAGAGACAAGAAGACTTATGACGAGGATAACAACTACTGTGGATCCGCAAGCGTCGCCACACTCAGACAATGCCTCTTCAGCCGAGTCATCAGATTCAGATGTTGGCCATTTGTGCTTTCTGTCGCCATCCAGGAGATTGCTTCAAGGAGTGTCGCAAGAGACTTGGACTCTGCCTGTTCTGCAGATCTTCTGTCCATCGAATGAAAGATTGCCAGCAAGTCGCGGATCACAATAGCCTAGGAGCATCAGGATCTCAGCAGCCGTATATTTCTGCCAGAGCTCATGTACTTCAGCCCCAGCAGGAGATTCATATTTAGATTCAGCTAATGATCGTTTGCAATTTCTGCTGCCGCTCAAAACACCACTATGATGAGTGCCGCAAGAGACTGAGCCTATACTTGTACTACGGATCGCCTGCCTATCAAGTCAAGGACTTCCCGGAGGCCGCTGATCACACTGTCCAAGGATGAGCACGAGGATCACCAGGACTACAGCAAGGGGACCGGCCTCTTTAGATTCAACAACCACATGAAGCACTACCGCAGGGACCAGCCTACGTCAGGACAGCTGAAAACGTTGAAGAGATTCCAGTCCCGGAGGAATACTGAAGACAGACTGAAGACCGAAGGTTTTTCTTGGTTGGAGAAAACCATATATCGTGATTCGCAATCCAGTCTTCCCTTAAAATTCTCTTATCACCTAGATCATTTCTTGAAACTTCTTGTTTTCTATTTTGAAAACTTGGTTGATATTCGAAACTTATTTCGAGATATTATTTTCTATTCGAAACTTGTTTCAGATCCACAATTCAATAATTATTTGAAATCCACTATTCGATATTGTTTGCATATTTCTGATTTTGCTTCCTAGTATTGGCTCCTATTTGGAAATTTTGTTCCCTCACCGAACTTCGTGTTATTTGAGATTTTAATTCCTACTCGAGATTTCATTTTGAAATCCTGTTCCTCATTCGAATCCTTGTTTAAGCTCCGTCCTATTCAGGACATTGTTGAGGATTCCTTTGAGGGTTTTTAAAGATTTTGTTTCCTATTTGAGATTATGACTCATTCTCTATATGAGACTTGTTTTCTATTTATGACTTTGATTCGAGAGTTGTTGTCCACTACTTTGTTTCGACCTTGCTTCCTACTCATTTCAGTTTTCTATTCGAGGCTTTATTGAAATTTGGTTTTCTATTCGTGACTGAGAGATTTTGAGATCCTGTTTCCAATTTTGGGACTTTGCTTTCATTCGAGATTTTGTCTCATATTCAAGAATTTATTTTGTTCATGACCTTATTTGACCTCGTTTCCTACGTGAGATTTTGCTTGTTTTTCATATTCACCATTCAATGCTTATTTCCTATTCTCTACTTATTACCCTATTTCTACTCACTTGTCATGGCCTTGCTTCTTGTTCGAGGTTTTCTATTCGAGAATTACTTTCTATCTGCGATTTTGTTGATATTTTAGTTCTAATAGACTTTGTATCCTATTGGAGATTACGTTTCCATTCGAGATATGTTCGAGATTTTGTTGTTACCTGAAATTTTATTGAACTTTGTTTCCAATGCGAGATTTTATTTCTGATTTTGCGACCTTGTCTTCTATCTGATGCCTTGCTTCTGTTCATCCTTCGAGACTCTGTTATCCCTTCGGGATAATGTTTCATATACGAAATCTTGTTACCATCCCAGGTTTTATTTGGGATTTTGGTTACCATTTGAAACCTTGTTCCCTGTTGAGGTTTAAAATCTCCATGTTGTCCTTTTAGTACCCGCTACTCCTTGATTGAATCCCTTGTTGCTTCTTAGTATCTATTAAACCCTTGTATTCTAACAGACAGATAATCTTACCATTTTCTTGGCTCAGACTGTTGAAACTGATTTTGGATTCCTTGGAACCCTTTTTAAATCCCTATGGATAAGGTTGGGAGACTATTCGACGATCTACTGGGGCGTGGCAATTGCGTGCTGCAGTCATTATCTGGACTACGGATACTGAGTGTTCACTGTAGCCAGCAGCGCACTGGCGAGACATGAACTCTAAGTTGAAGTGATTTCAGACATTCATAGGTTTTCGAGTATTATCGAGACTTTATCATATTCTTCATATCTTGATCTCTTGGATTTTGTCAATAATTATTGGAAAATGGATAAGGTTGACAGAATATTTGGTGACATGTTTTTATTTGGGTCACGGAGCCGAAGGTCCACTGCAGTCAGATATATACTGGCGGGGTAGGGATTCTAAGCGAAGTGACTTCAAATACCTATATGTTCTCGGATACCATGAAACTATATTCCCTTTTCATATGATTATCGATTTTCATGAATCACAAATCCTTGCACGTTCATCCTGAATTGATACTAATACCTCATGGGTATTTCGTACTTTTTCTCAATCACCCTTGCTAATTTTCCTTCTAGCATTTTATCATTAGATCATTTATTTCCTCAAATTATATATTGCCAGATTTTGATTTCGATTAACTAGATTTTATCATATACATATTTTGATCATGCTTTTGAAGTTCGTGCCTAAACTTGATTTATTTTCATAATTCTTCGTTTGTTCCTAGGTTACCTTATCGTGCCTCAATTACTAGATCATGTCTAATTGATTCACTAATCATGATTCTGATAATTCCTAGTTGTTCACAGTAGTTGGACAAGTATTTAAGATCTTTCCTTAACCGTGACTTAGTTGTGACTATATCATTTCGTATCCAATCTTTTGACTATTATCTCACTACCCCCAAATTTCTTGATTATTTATTCATGCCAAGAATCGTGCTAAATAGATCCTTTCCATTTCTGTCTGACTGATTTTGAGCTTGTGAAATTTATTTTTCTACTGTGCCTTTTGAATTTCGAGGACAAAATTATTGTAAGGGCAGAGATTTGTAACCTCACTTTCCACTTTCTGGAATTTAAATCTTTTTATAAATAATAATTTTTGGTTAAACAATTTTTTGAATAATAAACTTTATGATCATTTTGGAGGAAAGTTAAATTTGTGGCATGGATGCCAATTCAGGAATTAGTTGTAACTAACTTTGAGTGGTCCCCACTTCCTAACAAATTCTCTAACAAACTTTTTGGGTATTGTGTAATTAAACAATTGTCCTAGTGTTATTTAAAAAAAACCTCCTTAATCCTCTCTTCCCTATATAATTCCAGAGAGAGAAGAAAGGAGCAAGTCTCCATTTTTTTCTGAAGCTCTCGAAATCGTTCCAAAATTCATATTCCCCAATTTTACTCAAGCTCAAACTCTAACCCTAAAATTCTTCAAGCTGGCCATGGCAATGGTGATTTCCGACGAACGACGAGGCTAGGCGAGCCTGTGACTGCCATTGTTAACCGAGCCGGCGGGAATGTGCAGAACAGAGCACCACCGCGAGTAGGCGGCGGTGTGGGCTGACGAGTTGTCGTCGCGGTCCGCGATCACTTTGTTCATCTCCACCATGATTGCCTACGTAGTGATCTAAGTTTGGCTCGGCGATCTCCTCGACAAGGCTTCCCCACGCAGACGGCCCGGTCAGTAAAGTCTCGAGCACTTTCCGCCATTCCTGGAGAGTCCTTCTCGGGGACTTATAGTTGCGGCAAGCTGTTAAGGTTCTTCCTCTCCTCTTGACTATAATTTCAATACTTTCGATCGAATCAATCGATCCGAGTTCATCTCAGATTTTCGATCAATTTGATTTTGATCTCTTATGTTGATTCCTGTGTGATCAATCGATCACTGTTCTTGATTATGTGTGGATCCGATCTTGGTTTGGGATGCATTCCACATGTTTGATCAAATGAACAGATCGGGTATGGTTCATGTCTGGGGACGCGGAGGGCTGATTCCGATACGAACGTTCTTAGTTCATCCATCGGATCGAATCAACTGTCCTCAGGTACTACTATACTCTACACTTCTTTACTCTTCTTAAGAATTTATGTTTTATTCGTAGTAAAATTAAATGTAAGTAATGGCCAGGGATGGGGTCGGGTTTCGGAGAAGGATACAGTTCGTGTCCAAGTGGTTTGTGTTCGGTGTTGAGGTCGTGTGCGAGAAGGTTGATCTAGGGATGGATTCTAGATTGGCAAGAATGAGAAGTCGAACCAAATATAGGTGGCTGCTTGGGGATATTTTGAATTCAAAATGTAGTCGTTGGTTTCCATTACGTTTTAGGATTGGGTGGCTGGACTTGTTGGAAGTATTACCTATAAGTTGAGGAAAGTTTTAGTTGTATATGGTTGCTGGGGCTTGGCTTGGCTTGGCTTGGCTTGGTATCTAAATTTTTACTGAGATTTGGACTTTTGTATGATGCTGTGCTGGAGTTTTGTTATACTAATTTGTATATTAGGAAGGTTTTTGTTCTGGTATACTTTTTGGCTTGAGTTTAATTTGTTCAGAAGAGGGAATGGTCTACTGGCTAACGGTTAGGCTATAGTAAGCTTTGTTAATTGAGTGTTGGCTTAATTGATGTAAGGGCTATATTGGTTAGTATTATAGCAATGAGAATTTAAGACATATGAGTTCATTATCATTGTTGGTAGCAGATGTTTAATCTGAGCATGCCTAAGCTTTAACTGTTTGGCCCTTATGGTTAGAATAACTTTTATGGTTGAAGTGGAAATGGCTAGGGATGAACCAACTTTGTTTAAAATTGTTGAATCTTAGGAAGTATACTCCTAGCAAAATGTTTTTATAGTTTAATTATAAATAATTTTGTTAATTAGTGTATAGAAATTTTAGTATAAATGCCTTGTTACAGTCTAATGATAGCTAGATACTATTTAAGCTCTACTCTATAGTTTGTTAGCAAAATCTGCTTGTAGAACTATTTAGGTTTATATACTATCTAAATTATGATAAGTTATTTATAGATAATTATAGTTAACTAGAAGGTATTATAAGCTAGCTTATGGTTAGAAAATGTTTTAGTTAGGAAAAATGTCTTTAATTGTAATTAATCAACTTGTACCTAAAAATTCAGGAGGATATCCAGCTCTATTCCTACCCTTGATCACCCGGAGCAAGGCAAGTACTTTCTATGGTCTTATGCATTTACATATCTTGTACTTCTCTTGATGAACGATGTGACACGATATCTTTGTAATTTCCTGTTCTTGTACTTACTTGTGTCGGGGAGGAGAAATACACTAGCTATGTGACCAAATCCGATTCTAAAATTTATGTAGATAGCTTAGGCCTCGCATCGTACACGTAGGTCCTAAGCCGTACCGATATTCATGTACTCATGTACATATTCCTGTACTTACCCCAGCCGGTCACATAGGCTAGTTGTATTTCAAACATTGTGCACATGTCATATCTTGTACTTCAGGTTCATAGTTTACATTCTTGTACTTTATTTCCTGTACTTACATTCATGTTCTTTTCCTGTACTTTATATTTCATGTTCTTCTGTACTCATTTCCATATCTGATGTTCTTGTTCATTACCTAGAATTGTACTTTGCTCCGCTCCTGACTGGATATGTTGCAGGTGTACTTGTAGGATATCATTCTACCATATGGGACAGAGCCCGGGACATTAGCTGAGCAGGATGGAGACACGACTTAGCTAGAGGCATCAGGTTTAGACTGTTTAGCTTTACTCCTAGATATTGTTTTAGAGTTCATAGTACATTTTATTCCTGATGACTCTGGTACATTTATTTTATGGATTTGTGAATTATGGTGATCTTTCTGAGAATGTTTTATAGATGCTGTGATTGTGCACATTCATGTTTATCTGGTTAGATTTACCTAGCTTGGTACTGCTTACTTCGCGGTGTCTAACGACAAAGGCTGGGCGTGTCCGACTCGTGTCCGATTATTCCGGAGTAGGTTGTGTCGTGACATATAGTGTCACGACCCGCACCCTAGAGTAAGGGCACGAGAAGTGGGTACGTCCAACTTACGCCGCAGTGTCGGCAGTAGAATGCTGTCCTAGGCCAATCATCTAACAATATATAAGGTACCTCTACAGTATATACACTCCGAATAGAGGTAACATAGCAGAATACAGTCTCAATCACATCTAAGGCAGAAATGATAAGATAGATATGAAATGAAATAAAATCCACAGAGATACAACCAGGTAGAAGTCTAAGTGTCTAAGATATCACAACCAGATAACATCTCAAACTCATTATACAGTAATCCATAGAGTAATATAATGAAAAGACATCCTAGACTAAGGGTGTGTAATCCTCTGCTAAGGGGTCCTACTGCTGGTCAAGGTCACAGCCGTCCTCTAGGGTAGTCCCATAATAGGTGGGGCAGCACACCTCGTCCTCATCCTCTGTAATATTTTCAATAGGTCCAGTCATGACAGGAGCGAGCACAATACATCTCAACAAATCATAACAGATTAGGAAATATAAACATGCTAGAGAGTAAGATACATAAAACTTAAGAACAGCATAATGTAAAACAGAGACTGTAAGTAAATATCTACAATATATAACAGATCAAAACAGTGCTAGTGATTCAGAGTACAAGATGAACATGTGAACAGCTGGAGGGTGATTCAAGACTATACTAAAAAGGTGATTCATGACTATTTACTTTGGAATTATTCACATGCTTAGTTTCTCTACTCCCCTATCCCCAATCAATACACAAGGATCCAGTCAAGTTATGTTAAGATTCATGACTACACTACTTTGCCCATAAAGGATGATTCATGAATAGATTCGTGAAGGCTCTATGATTCATGAGAGTACAAGAATCACAAGCTGATACATGAAGATTCATGATAATAGAAGCATGAGATACATGATGTAAGTAAAACATACGAGACAAGAGTATCTGATGCTCCCGAGGGGGATAACATCTCATGAAGGGATCCATATAGTACTAATCCGTGTTACCAACGTGTTAGCATCAAGTAAAGTAATCTAAAGCAGAAAATATAATCCTAAACAAGATATGAAATGATCAGAGAATATACTCGCCTGGCATCCTAAATATATGAAGAGAATACACTGTCCGAGGAGTGGTGTCTATCTCCGATAGAACAGTATAAGTCACTATATGTCTAAAATAGTAAAATAGACTGCTACAATGCATCTACATGATGTTTGGGGTCAATCTAGACTAAAGTCAACCTTTGGTCAACTCTAGTCAACTCTAACAGTCAAACTAGGTCAACTCTAGTCTAGTTAGGTCAAACAAGGTCAAACTAGGTTAAACTAGTCTAGGTCGGTCTAACATAGGCTTAACAAATCAATCTAGGTCTCTAACCAAATTACCATACAAGCCACACTAGTCTAGTACCATAGCCTAAACTATACCTCACATATAACAAAACCATATATGCATATATTATACAAATCAATATATATCACATTCACACACACACACACACACCACACACACACACACACACACGCACATACACACACACACACACACACACACACACATATATATAGGGTAGCTATATATGTATAGGTACTAGATTAACATATACATATATACATGTAGAGAGATAAGCATGTGTGTGTGTATAAGTGTGTGAGTGACATATGAGTGTGTGTGTGTAGGGTACATAGGCTAGGGCTACCTGTGTTCTCAGGTTACTGTGTAGTAGTAGATAGGTTGTGTATGTGTGTGTGTGTGATACATGAGTGTGAAATCAGTGAAGTGTGTGTGTGTGTGTATATGTGAAGAGTTGTAATGTAGTGTTCTCAGGAAAGCATGGCATTGTAGGTAATGTGTGTGTGTGTGTTTGTGTAATGTGACAGGAAGTTTAGATAGGGTGTTGTGTGTCAATAGGTAATTTGTAGGGTGTCATAGCTAACAGTGTTGTGTATAGGATATTGGGTTAGGGTATTCCTGTGTGTGTGTTTAGCTTAGGGTGTCAATCTCAGTTTGTGTGAGTGTTTGCAACAGTGTGTGTCAAATGTATTAGGAACTGTAGGGTGTAGTTCTTGTGTGTGTAAGTGAATCTATGCAATGATTCTAAGGAAAACAGTAGATAGGAGTAGATGACAGTTTAGATAGTGTGTTTACACATCAGTCCAACCCATTCGAAACCCAATCTAATACATGAATCCCCTATAAAAAAATATAATTTAAATTCAGGATTTAGAAACCAGTGTTCATGTATCAGATTTTGGGGAAAAAGCAATTTGAAGGCTAAATAACAGTTAATAATCCAAACTATTGGTTGGTAATGAATGATACATAAGTGATTGTGTAGTGAGGTGTCCCAGTGTCTAAGAAACTGGACACAATTCGTGTCTAAATACTGCACGTACACAGACACAAGAACTGTGCACTGACAACGTCATGCATGCGTACACAACACTCGTGGCCACGACACAACACGAAATAGGACACATTCTTGTGTCTAGGGGTTCGCCTAGGATAGGTCTACACCCCAGGCAGCCTGCCACGTGTCCCTATCGTGTCTATTACGGACACGAGATCCGTATCCGAGGGCCAACGCACACGTACGCGCGACAGTGCAGTCTCCATGCACGCAACCCTGCATGTCCGACACGACGCCATTGGACTCGAGACTTGGGGGCTGACATGTCAGTCAGTGCCCCTCCTCGACATCAAATCCCAGGCTGCCACGTACTCTGTATAGTGAGCACGAGGGCCCGAGTAGCAGGACAGTACACGCTGTCCTGAACAGCAAGTTCGTGTCCCCATGTGGACACAACACGACAAGAAAATAACAGATCAATGACACAAAATTAAAGACAAACCCTAGATCTAGGAATTCAATCAAAAACATTTCCAAAAACCGCAAGAAAAGTTGGTTGTGGCATTTCTATAAATACCTTCCTATACACTATGACACGTGTCCGATACGGACACCAAATGGACACAAAATTAACCCAAACTTTAGGAACAGCTAGAGGACACCTAGATCTAGGCTACCATGCAATAAAATCAGAATTATAATGGGATTAGAAGGGTTTACATATATGTGCAAGGATCAAGAAAAAGCTCCAAATTAAACGGTTCCCGTTGCTATCCAAATCCTCCAAATTGCTCTTGGCTGAAATTACTCCTCAAAATTGGCAAGTATAGGTTGATTAGAATCATATGCAAAAGATTTGGGTCAAAAAAGATTAAAAATGAATTTACTAGGAATTTTAGAAAGTGGGGATTTACCTTTCTTTCTAAAAAGTGGGTTGAGCACAAAAGAGGCAAGAACAAGTGGAGGAGACATTAAATAGGATGGGAAACCCTAGTTTGGCCGGCCATGGGTGGGCTTAGCTAGGGTTTGGGCTTAAGTCATGGGCCTATGGCTTAATTCACAAGTCATGAAATCAAAATCATAAGTCATGAAATCAATGCACCTATTCTATTCCTCCTATTTGAAAACTAGATTCTAAGTGACTAACTGAGGTTAACTTAAGTTAGACTAGGGTCACACCATTGCCTACTAAGTCACCATAGCTAGGGCTAGCTTCTAAGTCAGTCTACAAAGTCTCAATAAGTCAAAGTCAAAGATATCAATCACCAATTCAATAATTTAATTAAAATTTAAAAATTTACCAAATGACCAAATACCCTCAAGCTAAAATGTGGTAGTGACAAATCTACCCTCCTTAAAATAATTTTGTCCTAGAATTAAAAGGTGAAACTAAACTGATGAGAAGGATAGACAATCACACCTCAGGGTCCAACAGATATGGGTATCGCTCGCGCATCTCATCCTCCCGCTCCCAAGTAGACTCTCCTGGGGATGATGCCTCCATGCGACATGAACAAAGGGTATCACCTAGTTTTTAACACCTTTTCTCGGCGATCCAGAATCTCCACAGGCTGCTCTAGATAACTGAGAGTAGGTTCCACCTCAATCTCCGAATGGTCAAGTACATGGCTAGGGTCAGCCACGTACCATCTAAATTGTGATATGTGGAATACGTTATGGATACCCACTAGTGTAGGTGGCAAGTCTAGCCTGTATGCCACGTCACCGACTCTTGAAGCACGGGCTAAGCTTCCCACCACCACCAAAACGTATGGTACCACGAGTCGAAGATATCCGCAGAAAAATTATGTCTCCGACCTAAACACAAGCAAGGTCTCAAGTTACTAAATAATCAAACATGATCAAACAAACAAAATAAACAACCTACTTCTAATTCTATCTCTAATTTGTACCTCAAACTCCAACGGCCTCCGGTGGCTATCGGTCCAATACCGATATCTGTCATGCGCCACGTGAAGTCTGTCCCTGATGAGCTTTACCTTCTCGGCTGTGTCAACAACCATCTCAGGTCCCAATAAAGCTTGCTCACCAACATCATCCCAAGATAAGGGTGTATGACATCTCCGCCCATACAAAGCCTCGAAAGGTGATATCTCAATGCTGGCCTGATAACTGTTGTTGTAAGCAAACTCACCAAGTGTAGGTGATCCTCCCAGGAACCTCCAAATCCAAGACGCACATCCGCAACATGTCTTCGAGCGTCTGAATAGTCCTCTCTGACTGTCCGCGCGTCTGGGGGTGGTATACAATACTAAACTTAAGTTGAGTGCCCAAACTTGTCTGCAGAGTCCTCCAGAAATAGAAAGTAAAGTGACTATCCCAAT